>CAUYRT010094975.1:0-17564 GCA_963574885.1 Lepilemur ruficaudatus
CTTCTAACTCACCTCCCTCTTTATATTTAAAGAGTGTTTCTTGTAAACACTCTTAGCATATTGTTTGGTCTTACATTGTTAGTCTAACATTAATATCATTTAATATTATTATTGGTATTGCTGGGTTTAAGTTTACCATCATATTTATTTTGAATTTGCTTTTTTTCCCCTTTATTTGCTTTTGGATTAGGAATTTTTAGTATTCTATTTTTTATCCTCTGTTTGTTTTTGTCTAAGTCTCTTCATTGGTGTTAGTGGCTTAGTGTACTTCCAGTAACCACTATCCCATTCTTTCTATTATTATTGTCATGCATTTTACTTTTTACATATGTTGAAATGCCATAGTACAGTGTTAATTTTCTTTCTTCCAATAATCAAATATTATTTAAAGAATTAAGAAATGAGGAACATGTATTTTATGTTTAATCCATATATTTTCCATTTCTAGGTCTCTTTATTCCTTCACATAGATTTATTCCTTGCTGTTGCAATCTTCTATTGGTTCCTTTCAGCCCGAAGAAATATCTTAAACATTTCTGTTCACAGCTCAGCTGGTGATGATTTTCCTAGTTTTGTTTATCTGAAAAGGTCCTTATTTTCATTCTATTTTGTAGGGTATTTTCACTGGATATATCATTCTCGGTTGACAGAATTTTTTTTTCAGTGTTTTAAAGATGTTATTCCATTGTCTCTGGTTTGAAATATTTCTAATAAGAGATAAGCTGTCATGCTTATCTTGGTTTCCATATAAGTAAGAGTCTCTTTCCCTCTATATCTTAGTCCATTCCTATCTTAATGTATTGTTATAAAGGAAAACCTGAGGCTGGGTAATTTATCAGAAAAGAGGTTTATTGGACTCATGATTCTGATGGCTGGAAAGTTCAAGAATGGGCATCTGCTCCTGGTGGGGGCCTCCAGCTGCTTCCAGTCATGGCAGAAGTTAAAGGGGAGCCAATGTGTGCTGAGTCACATGGTGACAGAGGAAGCAAGAGAGATGGGGAGGTGCCAGCTCTTTTAGGCAATTGTCACCTTGGGGAACTATTAGAGTGAGAACTCACTCACCGCTGAGGGAGGGCATTAACCTACTTGTGAGGGATTCACCTCCATGACCTCCCTCTAGTCCCCACCTCCAAAATTGGGGATCAAATTTTAACATGGGGTTTTGAGGGGCAAACATCCAAACCATAGTACGCTGGTTTCTTTGAAGATTTTTCTCTTTATCGTGATTCTCCAGCCATGAAAATATCATGTTCATTGGTGTGATTTTCTTTGATTTTTATCCTGACAGGGATGGAGGATCATTGAGCTTCTTGGATCTGTGGCTTTATATATTTTTTTTTTACTTAATTTGAATTATTTTCAGACATTATTTCCTCAAATATATATATATATATATATATATATATATATATATATATATATATATATATTTGGAATCTCCTCTCTCCCTAACCTGTCCTTTTTTTTTTTTTCTTTATTGAAGTATACTTTACATATCATGGCTTTACTCCACTTTAAGTGTACAATTAAATGATTTTCAGTGAATTTACCGAGGTGTACAGTTAATCACATAAATCAGTTTTTGAGGAATTCCTTTCCCCTATTGAGACCCCTAAATATATTTTTTGTGTACAACATTTTCCTCATCTTTTTCTGAGGTTCCTGTTCCACATATTTTAGAATACTTGATATTGAGTCATAGATCATGGTGACTCTTTTATTTCTCATGACAGCACACCCCATCCTAATTTAATTATTGTAGAAAAATGGTTGCCTAGCATTTAATAGTATGAATGTATAATAATTTACTTATTGTGATAAGCAGCTTCTGATACAGATCCCTCCAAATTTCCACCTCCTGGGGTTCATACTGTTATGTAATTCCCTCCCCTCGAGTGTGGGCTGGACAGAGCAACTTGCTTCTAATGAATAGAATATGGAAAAATTAATGGGAATCACTTCTGTGATCAGATTATAAAAGACTGCCAGCATTCTCTCGCAATCTTTCTTCCTGCTGGTTACAATGAGACAAACTGCAATATGAAGAGACTCACGTAGCAATAAACTCTGACTCTACAACAGCCAGAGAGCAGCTGAAACCCTCTGGAGCTTGCAAGGAACTGAGTCCCAGGAACGACCACGTGATTGAGCTTGGACACAGGTCCTTGCCCATTGGAACCTTCAGAGGAAACCTCAGCTTCACCTGGCACCTGAGAGCAGTTCTGTGAGAGACCCTCACTTACAGACTCCAAATGAGCCATGCCCAGACATCGCAGACATTGTGACGTAATAACTGTTGTTGCATTAAGTCACCCAGTCTTGGAGTAATCTGTCACACAACCATAGGTAACTAGTACACTTCTCCTCTCTACTTCTTTCATGCTGTTACAAATGATACTGCACTGAATAGCTTGAGGCACAGAACTTTGACTCTGGAAATTCATTTCCATAAGTGGAATTGATGAGTCAAAAGGTATGAGCAGAGCTCGGTTTGGAAGTGCATGTAACAAAAATTGGGACTAATACAGAGAAGGTTAATGCACGGGTAACATGCAAATTCAGGAAGTGCTTCATAAGTTTTTGCAAAGGCTTAAAAGCAATTCAGTGGAGGAAGGATAGTGTTTTCAACAAATGGTTTCAGGATCTTGACTGCGGTGGTAGATACATAAGCTCATACCTGTGATTAAATTGGACAGAAGTGCATACCCGCACCTACACACAGATGGGCACAGGTGAAACTGGGGACATCTGAATGGCGTCGGTGGGCTGTATCAGTGTCAACCTCCTGCTTGAGATGTTATACTGTGGTTTCGCAAGATATAACCACTGAGGGAAATTAGGAAAAGGGCACATGTGATCCTCTGTGTTATTCCTTTCCACTGAATGTGCCTCTGTAACCACCTCAATAAACACTTCAGCTCTTCAGTGGGATGAGCGTCTCCATAATTTTAAGATATACTGACAAATTTTACTCCAAGAAGAGTACAGCACTAAGTCTACTCACCATGTGAGTGACCCAGTTAATGAGCAGCCTCACTATTACGGCGTTATCAATTCTTGGCCAGTGCTGATAGGATAGAGAATTCTATGAAAACAACATTAAATAGGATGAAGAGAGTTGTTTTTAAATTGGTAAAAAATTCATCTGAGCATGGTGGCACTGCTGTGGTGTCAGCTACTTGGGAGGCTGAGGCAGGAGGATCGCTTAAACCCAGGGGTTCAAATCCAGTCTCTCAAAAATAAAATAAAATAAAATAAAATTCACTTCACCAGGAATATATTAATATAAGAATTGCATAATTCTTATATAACTAATGGATCCTTAATTCCCTATACAACTTAGCACAAAAATATATCAAGTAAAAACTCATGACAATAACATGGCATTCTTCTCTCAAAAAATTAACGGATCAGGCAGGTGATAACAATAGAGAGAATTTAAAAACACTACAGATGAGGTTGATTCTATATCTAAATATAAATTTACATATATCTGTATCTATACATGTGTTTCAAACAACAAAAATTAACACTTTTCAAACATTCATGGGATATTAAGAATTACACAGACACACTCACCTATACACACTTGGCTTTAAAAAACCTGAAGAATAGAATTTAAGGCAAGTTTTCTGACCACAACATAGTGAAGTAGAAAAAAAAAGAAAATTTTAGGCAAAAAATTCAACGTAATTGCAATTTAAAAATACTTATCGAAATACTTGAGTATTAATGAGGGAATTATGTATCAATGAGAGCTGAACTTATAAACTCTACATGTTGAAAATAAATGATTGAAACATTCAACAGAAAACTAGAAAAGGAATGAGATAAAAAAAAAAGCCCTGTCATGGATTGCAAAACTGGACACAAATTCCTCCTCTGCTGGCATCCAAACTCTTAGCATCATCAAGCTCCCTTGATGACTCTGGGCTTGGACTTGGGACTTGTTCTGGCCAATGCCACAGCTGAAGACATGCTAGAGGCAGACTTGGAAAGCGTGTGCATGTTCTGCCTCACTGTCTGGTGTGGCCACCATGTGAAGAAGCCAGGGCTGGGTTGCTGCATGGTGAGAGGCATGTGGCCCTGTCACCCTTGTCACCCTGGCCAACAGCTTGCCAGCTGCCACACTGGGCTTCTTAGATCTTCCAGCCACCAGCCTACACACCAGCTGGTCTCAGATGCCCGGGTGAGCCTAGCGGGGGTTAGCTGTGCTGCTGCCTGAACCACCCAGCCCACCCCCAGAATTGTGAGCTAATTAAAAAACTAGTGATTGTTTTTGAGCCACTGAGTTTTGGGGGTGGTTTGTCACACAGTAAAAACGGTGGCATGAAAACATAGGTTAAGAAAAAGAAGCAGTTGTCATCTGAAGCTACAAGTTGTATCACTGCTCTTCCATCATCTGCACTTATGAAATAAAGTAGGTGCCAGGCAGATGGTTGGTGCACAATGGCCTGGCCATGGCTGCAGCATCCCAAGAAGGTACACAGAGTCAGGCTGGCAGCAGGGAAGAGCCCCTAAGCCTGGGCTCTCCTGCAAGCATTTCCTGTTTTCTCTGCTCCAAGGCACAGCACTGACGATAGTGACTTGTGTCTGTTCCACCCCAGGTCGTGAACCACCTCATTTAAAACCAGGGGCATCAACACGGTAATGGGCAGAGGTCTCGCAAGCCTCACTCGCTGGTCGCAGTTGTGTTCTCAATGCAGCGGGTCCCATGGCTGAGCGGACACAGGCCAGGTGACAGAGGCGGCCCGTGCAATGAGGCTGAACCGAGAGCCAGCCCACCACCTCCACGCCGAGCAGCGCACACTGAGCAAGTCCTCCGCACGTACCTGCATGCAGGAGCACACGTTGTAAGCATCACGTGCACGGCACGGCAACACTCGTGCGCGGCTGGGATGACGCCGTGGGCGCTTCTTCAGGTTTCTCCAGGCGATGAGCTCCGCATCGTTAGCAGACAGGGCTGCGGAGCCGGCTGCTTTGTCTCGAGCCATCTGAACAGAAGTCGAGGATCTCTGCAGGGACCTTTTCTTCCACAGGTGTTCCGGCAGCATCATAAACAAGACGGAAGGGACAAGCTGCATCTGTCTGTTTGCAATAAAAAAAAAAACAAAAAAAGCCAACCCTTAAGGACAGACAAGATGGTACGGAGGCACCGCATCTGTCGCAGTGGGACCAGCGGCCGCCAGCAGATTTTATCTGGCTTTGTTTGTGCAGCTGGGAGGAGGGTCTGGCAGAGGCAGCGGTGTTTGCCGGCTGAGTCCCAGCAGCGCCAGGGCAGTTAGAGCCCTGCCTGGCCCCACCTGATCAGGAGCGACGCTGTCCCTTTCCAAGGGGCCTGGTGACTTCCTGCTGTCCTGTGATGATCATCTCAGCCCCATGCACCACCTCTAGTGTACCCTGGCCCCCATCTTCATGTCTTCATGCACTCGAGAAATCGGTACAGGCCCCGGGAACCTGAGAGAGGATGACACAGGCAAAATGCAAAATAAAAATTCTTTGCCCCAAAAGACAATTTAAACGTGCGTTGGAATAAAAGTGTCTTTGTTCTTGATTTTATGATTCGGAAGTTCTGGATAAGTTCGCGGAAGCTGCGTTTTCCACCGTGGCCTGGGCCCCGGGCTCCGTGCTCCCCTCTGCCTGCGGGGTCTCCCGGCCCGGCGTGGCCCAGGGGTTGGTAAATGGCTCACTCCGGGGGCAGGACCAAACGTGGTTCGTTTGTGCACCCGCAGCCCCGGGAAAGGCCTGGCACACCTTAGCCCTCGAGCTGTCCACGCACGGCAGCTCGCTAGTCAGTAAATCCAACTCCAGGTTTCTAGAGGACCCTCCACGTGGTCAGTCTGTCATGCAAGGTCTTTGGATTCCTCGAAGACCTGCGCTGGTGCGTCTCCGTGGCATGGGGACTCAGGGGAGTCCTACAGGGGGACGGACAGAGTCAGTCAGCATTTGTTACTCTTTAGAGTTCTGAGTCCTATGTTGTCTTTGAGTTACAAGGCTTAGAAATCAGGATGGGCAATTGTAAAAATAAATGAATAACTAAATCAGAGCGTCACTGGGAGGTTGGGTGGACGGACATGCTGCGGCCACATCTGCGTTGCCTTACCCACCCCAGAAACGGTGTGTCTCCCCTTCACAGATCCTGCTCCTTCTACTTCCAAGCTTTGTTGCCAAACCTGAAAAGTGATTTCTTCTCGTGGCTTCTCCTCGAGCAGCTTTGGGGGCTTCCTATACCTTCCATTCATCTGGCTAGCTTCCCTCTGTCCCTTCACGCATTTTCAGCCTGGCACGGACCGCGAGGCTCCGGGGCACGGCAAGCTTCCAGGACGCTGGTCCCAAAGCAGAGTGTTCACGGACGCTGGCGTTGTCGAGGCGGTCCCATTGACCCGTCGTCCATGGGGAGGGGAAAGACAGCACCTCCCCTGAGCTTTGCGTTCACCTTATTTTTTGCTCCACGAGACTGCAGACGTCGGGACCCATGATGCCTATCTAAAAATCCAACCATATCGAAAGAAAGTCTCTGCTCTCTCAACGAGATCAGCTATCTCCCCATTTCGGCGTCTAAATTGGCTCTCAATTTAAACTCCCTCCCCTGCAGTGCTCCTGCATTGCAAACCGTCACTGCACCAGGGTAACGTTGAGGAAAAGAAAAGCAACACAAGAAAATACTCAATTTCATTAATCTGTTTAGCAATACCAATATAATGAGGCATAATATTGATTTTCTTACTTAGGATTTAAAATCTCTACTTCTTTTCGCGGAATTAAATGCTTCAAACTGATATTCCGCCTCTTTTACAGTCGCATCTTTAATTTAGTTGTTATAATTAGGCATTAACGGGTGTCAGTAGGATAGCCAGTTAGAGACCATTCTGTTCTGCTTGTCTTGGTTATCACGGTTTAGATGTAAAGTAAATTAGAATGAAAGACTATACAGTCCAATTACAGATAAAAGCAGCAAACGGCACTGTTGTAATTAGATGCCAGGACTATTTTTCTTAGATTCTGTATCTCTGAGGGCCCTTCTCAGAGCTCCTCGGCTGAAGCCACTGCTGAGAGATTTCAGAGCGGGTCTGAGTCTTTGCGGCCATGTTGTCTCTTCTGAAACCTGAATTTCCAGCTGGGCTTTCTTCCTGGGATCTGTTCTCACCCAGAGCCCGTGAGGAATTGCCGGGGCTTTTCTCGCTCGGGGCCAGGAGTCTGTAGACACCCCTGCCTTGCAATGCCTGGGCAGCCCAGGCGGACTGAGGTGCAAGGGTCAGTTTCTTGTGTGTTTATCTTGTGCCCTTCCTCCGCCTCCTCCTCCTCCTCCTCCTCCTCATTGATGTCTATACTTGGGTATCGTCCTGAGTTTTTGGTGTGATCCAAAATCAAATCGATACTTTCAACACTGGTCCTGGAATTTTCTAGAAGGGAGGATGTGCGAGGCGGTGACTTCCTATAGGCGCTGCTTATCTTCCAACAGACAGAGCTGACCCGGGACAGCCAAATGTGGCCACTGAAGAGTGGCTTGCAGGCAGCAGCACCCCATCCATTTGTTGGATGTGCATTTATTGGTGGCCCCTCAGCCACCAGCCTGGAGTCCCTTCCCCCGGCAGGTGTGTGTCTGGGAACCCACCATCTGTCTTCCCGTGTACCCAGCCCACACGGGAGGTGGGAAATCTCCCCAAAGACCCCCCCTACCCCAGGCTGTGATATACCTGAACTGTTTCAAATCATGAGCAGAATTATTTAGTTGGGTGGAGAAGCAGCAGGAAGGGAGTTCCAGGGGAATATCGTGGTTGAGTCAAAGGTACAGAGGTCACCTCAGCGGGCAGTGTGGTGGCAGTGAACTGAAGGAGCAGGCAGGCAGGGTCTGTGAGCTAAGGAGATGATTCAGCTAAGATCCTTGTCGTGGGAAAAAGTCCGCAGGGCCCCCCCCCACCCTGTGCTGAAATAAACCCTTGGGCCTTGGTCCTATTTGGCGCCCTGGTGCAGACCGGCGTCTGCGTGTCTCACAAAACCCAAAACCAAAAAGGAAACTGTGTTCTCTGCAAGTGTTTCAGGAGAGAGCCACTGTTGATTTAGGAGGATCCCTTTGTTCGCCTGATGAATTAATTTCCCAGAGATCATTTAAGGTGTGATCCGAGCACATATTTTCTTTTGCGACCAAACGGATCTGACCTCTTACTAATTTTGTCCACAATTAGTTTGGTGTAATTACCACCACTTACAATTCAGGCTGCTTTCACTAAAAAAAAATTATTGTTCACGGGGTCATAAAACTCCTTAAAAATTGCTTAATGAAAAATGGAGCCTTGGGAGTGTTGCACAAGATAAGCCCGGCCACTAAATCCCGGGCTCCCCGCGTGCGTGCGGTGGGGTTTGTGCCGGAGACGCGTCAGCAGGGAAGCAGCCGTGTTTGGGAGAGATGTCCCCTCCCCCATTGCAGGTGCCCTCTCGTGGCCCCGGGCAAGGCTGGCAGGGGCTGAGGTCCCAACTCCAAGCACGGAATGCTCTGTCTTGATCCCTTGCTCTCCTGGTAAGTCAGAAAGGGCAGATACAACCAGAGTCTAGAGGTGACATGGGCTCGGTGTGGAAGATGGAGCACCAGCCTCCCGGCCAGCTCCGACAGTCACAGGTAGATGCTGTCTGAGCCAAGCCCCTGCCACAGAGCCCCACATGTAAGATGTGCACGGCCTGGTGGGACACGGGACGGTCGTGTTTCCCCTCTTGGCTTCTTTCCCCACGGCAAACCTCCCCCCGCAAGCCAGCCTTGATGGTGTGGAGTGACAGCCACGGCCCTGCTCTCTGCCTGCGGTGTCATGCCTCACTCTCCGTTCTGATCTCCCCGGTCTGCCCGGCCCCCACATGCAGGGAGGTTTTCCCTGGGCAAACAGCCTCCCCTTCTCTGTCCCGTATTCCTCATCTGAAAGCGGGAGTGGTGGTGATGCTTTGTGTGTGTACAGTGGGAGCTTCTGAAACGTGCTCTCGGCAGATTTCCAGTGCGCTCTACGGTATTACTAACTGTGGTCCTCCGGTTGTACGTTAGACCTCTGGACTTGTGCCTTCTCCATATCTGCAACCGTGTACGCTTCGGCCAACACTTTCCCACCTCGCCGCCCTGGTAACCACCACTCCACCCTCTGCTTCCGTGCACTCGACTCTGTCAGATTCCACGCGCAGGTGAGGCTGAGCGGTGCTTCCTTTCTTGTCTCGTTGAGCCTGGTGATGTCCAGCTTCCTTTGTGCTGCCCCAGACGGCAGGCCTGAGGTTGCGCTTCTGAGAAGCTTGCCGTGTGCGATGTGGTTTCGGCGTGCCCCTGGACAGCCAACTCACAAACGGGCACTCCGTTTCCAGTCCCGAGTGAGGTCTCTAGAAACCCCACCCTGCCCTCGTTCCCGGTTGTCTTAAGGCCGTGGGCTGCGGAGACAGCTGGGCTCGCTGGGGAGCCCCTGTGGTCTTTTTTCCCCTTCGTGGGCAGAGAACAAGCACCCCTGTCCAGCTCTGGGTCTCTCTGAGCACATGTTAGAATCAGTGTGCTCTTGGGGCACCCTGTGTGGAACTGGGCAGCAGGGAGGGGTGGCTGGAGGCAAGGAGCATGGTCCACAGTTGGCTTCTCTCCCCTGAGATTCCTTCCACCCCTCCTTTGCCCCATGAGCCCGGACAGCTCGGATGAGAGCTGGAACAGAGGTGGCCAGGAAATCCACCTGGTGCTTCTGGGAGCTGCGTTGCTCTCCCCAGCCTGGGGGGGGTGGTGGTGGTCCATGCCCCTGGCCCCGCCCCGTGTGCCCTCCTCAGCAGGCCTGGCTGCCACCGAGTCGCGAAGGCGTCGGCGAGCTGGTGATGCCCCGTTCCATGGTCATTAGCAGACGCGAACCACGGTGGAGGGGGGGACGCTGACTGCAGGCCCCGGCGCGCCCCGCGTCCCTGTTATTACGGCAGACTCCGGAGTAGTAAATAAAAGGAACGCACAAAATAAAAACACAAAATGAAAAAATAATTAAAACAATAACTATTCCATTCATTCCGGGCACATCATCCAAGATTGCATTGGAAAAAAAACTACGATAAAAACATGCTTTTAATCTGATAGTAAAAAAGCCCAATAAAATAAAAATGAGCTCCATTAATGAAAATAATGGCTCTTACCCCGGCCGGTTAGAATGCTGAGCTTATGTGTTTTGGGGTTTGGGGGAACTGAGGACTGGTTTCTTTTTCTTTTTTCTTTTTTTTTCCTCCATAGCTAGTGATAGATTTGCCTTTGTTACGTGCTCGAGATGGCCCTGGCTAATTAGCACTGCTCAGTATGGAATCTTACCTTTTGTGACGAAGCCCAGAGAAATTGTGTAGGAAGACAGCCAATTCCTGGGGAAATGGGCAAACGGAAAATCGTGCTCTATTTCAGAATCGGACCTCGGAAAGGAACTCAAATACGTGGCTGTGTGTCTCTCTCTCTCTCTCTCTCAACCTCCTTCTCTCCCTTCCTTCCTCATTACTTCAATTTCTTTTTGCCCCTTGTAGGAAATGACTTTAATTTTCTTGCAGATGACAGGTACGCCCCACCTCAGACCCTTTTTGGACGAAATGGAGGTATAAACGGATAACTCCACGGTAACAGGAGACCTCGGGAAGACCCTTCCTTCCATTCGGGCGGCGGCGTCCAGGGCTTCCCACCCGCCGGACACCTGCTGTCTCAAACGGCCTCCTCGCGTGGCCTGCCCCTGGGGCATCCCCCCATCCCTTCCTGGCGTGCATTGCGAACTGTGATTTGTAACTGCACGTGTGTTTACCTGCCTCACTCCGCACCTCCTGAGCGCAGCGGCAGTCGGAGGAGTAACGCCGCTCGCAGTCCGTGTTCTGACCTCTAAGGGCTCTGCTCAGAGCCAGCCTCTGCAAACCTAGGACAAAACCCATCCGCAGAAACCCTCTGTCCCGTTGTTTAATCAGCTCCTCTGCTGCCTTCCCCGGGTCCCGATGCCGCCGCTACAAGCGCAGGACTTATATTTGTTCAAATGAATGTTAACACTGTAATTTAGTACCTAATTACGCTGCGTGAGTCATAACTGGAGATACGGTTTTAAAACCCTTACATGCTCTTTGGCTATCAGCGTGTACCTTTGTCCGCATCCTGGGATTGCTGGAGATTTCTCTAATATACCATCTTTGCGGCCATATTTCTCCCTTTTGCCCATCCCCCCCCGTCGCTTACAGATTTACTCTCTGCTGCTGCAGGTCATGGTGAGCGCTGCAGTCGTGCTTGAGTAAAACAGGAGGCGTACGCATGGCTGGTGCTCCGAATGGCTCCCTCTTTTCTCCCCTGTTGGTGCTACCCCCAGAGCGCAAGAGCTTAGGTTCTAGGATGCCACCGCAAGAAAACCTGCCGGCCTTCAGGCATTGCGCTTGGCACATAATAAGTGCTCAGTAAAGTTTCACTTACTTGGTGCTTCGTATCTTACCCCAGGCCAGCCGTCCTTAACCCCGGATGCATATTAGAAAACTTGATTTTTTTTTTTTTTTAAACTGATGCCTGGGCTCACGTCAGAGCAATGAAATCTGAGCCTCTATGAATGGTTCTAGCAGGCAGGAACAAGTTTTTCTTTTAATATTACCCAGCAGCTCTAACACCGGGTCACGTGAGAGAAACTTCACCCGAGCGGATTTGGGGTCGAGGCGCCCCGTGCCTGAACCTTTTCGCAGCTCGAGCTGTTCTCCAGACCGGGCCGTGCATCACGGTTGCCTGGTGAGCCTCCCAAAATGCAGTTTGCTGGGCCCGGACTCTGGAGACTCTGGTCCTGTGACTCCCCCAGGTGATTCGGGCAGCTCCAGGCTAGAGGGCAACACTGAGGAGTTGAGTTTGTCCCCCTGGGCTGCAGGGACATTCACCTTGGGTGCCGGCTTGTCAACCCGGGGACTTCAGGGCCACAGGACGCTGCACGGGTGCCCCCACGTCCCCTTCTCCTTAGTTAAATTTTCTTTCATTAGGACCTAGTTTAGGGTCTGCCAGGGACCTAGTCTATGGTGGCAGCAGGTAGTAACTGGGGCCAGCATCCCCACATCGGTGTCACTGGTATGCAGGGGGCGGGTGAGACTGTCCTTACAGACCTCGCCACTGGAAAGAAAGAAAAACAAACAAAACAAAACAAAATAAAATAAAATAAAATCAACAAACCTAAACAAGCCTTGGGGCCCATGCAGCTGTGGACATGATGCGTCCCCGTGGTGAGGGGCAGGCGGCCCCTCTGCCCTGAGAGCAGCCACCCGCGGGGCGTCACTCAGGCCTCCCTGTCCCGAGCACCGTCAGGCATCTGCAGGACGGTGGTTTGGAGCTTTGGTCTTTAGGTTTGGGGGAAAACACCCTCACCTTCCACCTCTTGTATCCATTCTATTTGTTCTTCCTGTAGGAACCTTCCCCTCCTGGGTTAAACTGTAGGAAGGTGCTCACCATGAAGGAGGTGGCATGGTCCCCAGGGAAGGGCTGGGGAAGGAGAAGGGACACCTGGGCTTGTCACTAATAGGGACCATGTCACATCTCGCTTGCTTGTCCCAGCGACTGTGTGACTCCAGGAATCTGTGACTTTTTGGTCAGCTCCTGTTTGTCTCGGTAACATAGGAATGCCAGGACCAATACTACTTTCTTGGGAATGTCTTCTCCAGCTCTTGGCCTGGATTTTCCCTTAAAGGGCAGAGAGTTTAGTCTCAGACAGGGGCAGAGTCTTGGTTGAGCTGAAAGAGAAACATGGGTCTGAAGCCCGGCTGTTTGGAGCCCTGAACGCCGAATATGCTGCCTCTTCCCGCCTGGGTGTCTGACCCTCCGCCGAGACTCATGGGGCCATGTGGGCTCTCTTAAACACGGGCAAATAACAAAAACAAAACTGCAAATATTCAGTATTTTTTATTATGAAAGATATAAGTTCATTGTAGAAGTGTTTTAGAAGACATAGACCAAAAAAAAAAAAAACAAAAGAAAGAAAAAAGAAAACGAACATTGCCATTTCCCAGCCGGCAGGGGCTGTCTTGTTCTAATATTGGTGAAGCTCCTGGACTGGGGCACACCTTCCACCCAGCTTCAGACGACTACAACCAGTGTGACTTATGCTCCAGAACTTTCTTCTTCTTGCACTTTACTTACCTGTTCTTTGCACCGTTCTCTCTCCTGTGCCCAACTCGGTGCCAATGTGTACAGATATTTTTTTAAAATCCTTTTCCTTGTCTTCATTTTATGCAAATTGTAAATTGTATATCTGCTTTAGTGAGTCATAATTTGCATTTATGTAATTTACCAAGTGCAAGAGCATAATTCAGTGGGTTTCAGTGGATGCACACAGTCACGCGGGTATGTACCTCCTCAAGCGTGGTATGGAACACGTCCCTCACTTCTGAAAAGTTTCTCCGTGCCTCTTTGAGGTCAACCCCTCTCCTTACCCTTAACCTCTGGCAACCACTGTTTGGTTTTCTGTTGCTACAATTTGGCCACTTCTAGAATTTTACACACAAGGAATCATATAGTATGTGGTCGGTTGTGCCTTGCTTTTTTCACATAAAATGCGTGTTACGATGTGTTGGAGACTCATCTGTGTCTTTCAGAGGTTTATGAGAGTTGCAGTTACTCTGCCTGCACTTGGTATTGTCATTCTCTTTAACTTTAGCCACTTTTGTAGGCATGTAGTGGCTTCCCATTGAAGTTTTAATTAGTGTTTCTCGGATAACTAATGATAATGAGCATTTTTAAATGCTTATCTACCATTTATATATCTTTTGTGAAGCGCCTGTTCAGATCTTTTGCCACTATGTGTTTTTTTTTTTTTAAAGTCAATTTTGGGAAAATCGACATCTTTGCTGTGTTTTATATTTCAGTCCATGAACATGGTATGTCTTTCCATTTATTTAGACTTTCTTTGAATTCTTTTATCAGCATCTTGTAGTTTTCAGATCTTGTACGTGTTTTTTTAAGTTTATATCTCAGTATTTCATTTTCTTTGGGACAATTATAAATAGTATTACATTTTAAGTTTTGGTTTACACATATTCATTGTTAGTATACAGGAATGTAATTGATTTTTGTGTGTTGATGTATACTATGTCCATAGGACTAATTGGGTTATCTATTTCATCCTGATTGAGTTCAGGTGGTTTGTGGTTTTTGAAGAATCAGTCCATTTTTTTCTAAGTGGCTGAATTTATGTGTTTAAAGTTGTCCACAGTATTCCATTCTTATCCTTTTAGTGACTGCAGGATCTGGTATCCCATTTCATTCTTCACATTGGTGGTTTGTGTCTTCTTCCTTTTTACTTTGGTCAGTCTTTTTTTAATTATTATTTCAGCATAATACAGGGGTACCAATGGCAAATGTTTAGGATACACATATTGCCTTTGCCCTGCCCAAGTCAGAGCTTCAAGCATGTCCATCCCCCAGATGGTGCGTACTGCACCCATTGGGTGTGAATATGCCCATACCCTCCTCCCCCTCCCACCTGACAACATCGATGAATATTATTACTATATGTGCACTTCAGTGTTGATCAGTTAAAACCCATTTGATGGTGAGTACGTGTGGTACTTGTTCTTCCATTCTTGTGATACTTCACTTAGTAGAATGGGCTCCAACTCCATCCAGGATAATACAAGAGGTGCTAGATCACCATTGTTTTTGTGGCTGAGTAGCACTCCATGGTATACATGTACCACATTTTATTAATCCACTCATGTATTGATGGGCACTTGGGTTGTTTCCACATCTTTGCAATTGTGAATTGTGCTGCTATAAACATTCTAGTGCAGATATCTTTTTTATACAGTGCTTTTTTTTTTCCTTTGGGTATATGCCTAGTAGTGGAATTACTGGATCAAATGGTAGTTCTACTTGTAGCTCTTTGAAATATCTCCATATTGCTTTCCACAGAGGTTGTACTAGTTTGCAGTCCCACCAGCAGTATATGAGCATTCATATCTCTCTGCATCCATGCCAACCTTTACTGTTGTGGGACTTTTTGATAAAAGCCAATCTCACTGGAGTTAAGTGATATCTCATTGTGCTTTTGATTTGCATTTCCCAGATGATTAGAGATGTTGAGCATTTTTTTATGTTTCTTGGCCATTAGTCTTGATAGAGGTTTATGATTAAAGGATTTTTTTTTAAAGAACCAATTTTTTGTTTTGTGGTTTTTCTCTGCTGTTTTCCTGTTTTCAATTTCATTAATTTCTGATTACTGATTTCATTAAGTTCTGATACTTATTTCCTTCTTTTACTTGCTTTGTGTTTACTTTGCTATTCTTTTTTTATTTTCTTGAGATAAGGACTTAGGTTACTGATTTGAGACTTTTTTTCCCCAATGTAAGTAATTAGTGCTATGAATTTCTCTCTCAGGACTGCTTTAGCTACATACTACATATTTTGATACATATTTATTTTTATTCAATTTTATGAATTTTTCATTTAGAATTCCTCTTCGATCCATGGAATATTTAGAAATGTGTTGTTTAATTTCCAAGTGTGAGTTGAAGAGGGGAAGAAAATTTTTTTGCTCCTTGAAACAGAAAATTGCCAGGTTAGGTTTCGAGCAGGTGATAGGATGTGAGCCTTCAAGCTGATAGCAGGGGTTTTTACATATCCTTGAGAATCTAGATGAGTCGGGAAACATCGCTAAGAGAAGTGAATGGGAAACACTTACCTTCTTCACTCCTTAGTGATCTTAATGAAGAACATTGATAAACTTGCTCATTCACGTGTTCATTTGTTCCTAACATTCCTCACCTTAGCTCATCGTTAAGCATCATACTCTGGACCCATGCTTAGGGTCTCCCTGGACTTGCAGATGGCAAATCCATTCACTCACCGTGCTGTTGTTGCTTCCATTCTGAGGCCTGTCCTATTAATTTAAACTTCTGGGAAAGAAAGATCTTCTCATGGGGTATGGATGGTCCAAGTTACGAGATTTTTAGTGGTACCTGGACCACTGACTTGGAGATGGGGACATTTGAGTTGCATCTGCTGTCCAGACACAACTGATTATTAAGTGAGATTATGGCTAAACCAATCGTCACTGAAGGTGGTTTCTTTTGGCCAGAGATACTTATATAACTACCCCCATGTTTCATATTATGGGATGGTGACAATGTTTGGACGATGAGCAGGGGGAGGTGGAGGATGATGATGTTGAGATTCTGCGTTAATGTTTATTTTTGCTATCCATGCGTCCACCCGTCAATTGATTTTTCTATCTTATACTCTGTTCTTCCTTCTCAAACATATGAAGGTCATTCTCAACTCAGCATTTTTGTATTTGTTGTTCCTTCTTTCTGGAAGTCTCTTTTCCTGCTTTCAATGTGACTGTCTCCTTCTTGTCACCTTCAGCAAAGTCTTCATAATGACTCTGTCCAAAGGAAATTCCTTCTCCACTTTGTTTTATTTCCTTAAGATACTTTTCACTCTGACTTTATCTTCTTTATTTTTATTCTCTTGTTTATTTACAGTCTTTCTTATTAGAGTATAAATTCAGTGAGGCCAGAGATTGTGTCTATCTTGTCTTCTGCTGTATTATCAACAGTTAGACCAACACTCACACAGCAGATGATGCATATATATATATATACACACACACACAATTATTTGTTAAGTTTGAAATGATACTTTCCTGACAACAGAAGGTAAAAATTAACAGTGCAGAATCTGCACCCAGCCTACCTGCATTTAATTCTTGGTGTGCAAACTTTCAAATAGCATCAATAACCCTGGGCAAGTTATCATTTCTGTGCCTCAGTTTCTTCATGAAAGGAAAATAGTGTGAATAGTATGAAATGGGAATAGTGCCTTTCTTATAGAATTGTCATTATCAAGAGGATTAAATGATTTCTTAAACAAGTTACATGCTCAAAACAGTCTAGCTACTGTATGCATTTAAAAATAAGAATAATAACAAGTATTATGAATAAATACCCAATGGCCATTTTTGGAAAATAAAATTTTTTAAAAATGATAAAAACAATAACAATAGAAAACAATTCCTAGCCCTTACCAAGCACTCAATAAATGTCATTATTGCCTGGAAAATTTATGTGCAGTGAATACTTCTTGGCATTCTCGGATCCCAGTTAGGCACTCATGGCGAAAGGAACCCTTTTGACTTTTTACCACATTGCTAGTAGGTTGGTGACCTTGAGCTGGTGCAGAACTTTCTCTGGGTCTCAGTAGTCTCACCTAGAAAAATTAGAGTTTGGACTAAATAATCCCTTGGGAGCTCTGAACGTTAGTGTTCCCTATATCCACATTCTCAGGTGGAAGAGGTTGAAGATTTGTGGCTACCTTGTGTGTGGCTCTGGGCTGGGGGGGAGGAGGACGTGGGCTGCGGGCTGGGGGGGAGGAGGTCCTGGGCGTGGGGCGGGCGGTGGTCGCCCGGGCGGCGGGGGCCCGGGGGCGGGTGGTCGGCGGGGGGGGGCCGGGGGGGGGCGGGGGGGGGGCGGGGGCGCGCGCCCGGGGGGGGCGCGGCCCGCGCCCGCGGCCCCCCCCCCCCCCAGGCCGGCGGCGGCGGGGCTTTGTTTCTGGGGAGGAGGACCCGGAGCTCTTTTGTTTGGGGGTTTCTTGTTTTCAC
>CAUYRT010094978.1:0-23346 GCA_963574885.1 Lepilemur ruficaudatus
AGATAGTGATTCCTCTGATGTATCCGGGCAAAGTAAATTAAAAATCTTCTGGAAAGGATTCAGTATTCTAGAAGCCATTAAGAACATTTATGATTCATGGGAGGAGGTCAAAATAGCAACATTAACAGGAGTTTGGAAGAAGTTGATTCCAACCCTCATGGATGATTTTGAGGGGTTCAAGCCTTCAGTGAAGGATGTCACTGCAGATGTGACGGAAATAGCAAGAGACTAAAATTACAAGTGGAGCCTGAGATGCGACTGAATTGCTGTAATCTCATGAGAAAACTTGACTGGATGAGGAGTTGCTTCTTATGAATGAGCAAAAAATGTGGTTTCTTGGGATAGAATCTACTCCTGGTGAAGATGCTGTGAACATTGCTGAAATGACAACAAAGGACTCAGAATATTACATAAACTCAGTTGATAAAGCAGTGGCAGGGTTTGAGAGAATTGATTCCAATTCAGAAAGAAGTTCTACTGTGGGTAAAATGCTATCAACTAGCATGACATACTGCTGAGAAATCTCCTGGGAAAGGAAAAGTCAATCGATGCAGCAAACTTCATTATTGTCTTATTTTTAAAAATTGCCACAACCACCCCAACCTTCAGCAGCCACCACCTTGGTCAGTCAGCAGCCATCACCATTGAGGCAAGACCCTCCACCAGCAAAAAGATTACGACTTGCTGAAGGCTTAGATGATCATTAGCGTTTTTTAGCAATAAAATATTTTTAAATAAGAGTATGTACATTTTTTGAGACATAATTCTATTGCACATAATAGACTACAGAACATAACTTTTATATGCACTGAGAAACCAAAAAATTTGTATAACTTACTTTATTTTGATGTTTGCTTTATTGCGGTAGTCTGTAACCAAACCTGTAATATCTCTGATGTATGCCTGTACAAATGATTTCTATAGCTATCCTTTTTCATTCTTGTGGCTATTTAAGAACTTTGCTGTAAAACTGGTATTTTTGAGTGTTGTGCTGGGTTTGGAGGTGGGCATTCACTGCCCAATCCCCAGCCCACCCATGACCCCAGTGGAATGGCCATTATTCCAGGAGAGCTCTGAGGGATGCCTCCCTTCACAGGAAATGATTAAGCAGACCTCTCATCCCACTTCCCTCCCCAAATCTTGGAATGAACCTTTGAGCCCAAGGCCTCTTCCTGCTCTGAGTAGAGAAGTCAGAAGGCTCTGAACCAATGGCACACCTGGCAGTGCTTGCAAAAAGGTCACTCATGGATAAGCCCACAAAAGAGTTTCATTCAGCTTGCATAGTAATTGAAAAGTTAAGAAATTCCACCATCATTACCAACCCCAGACATCCGGCTTCTCTGGAAAAGACCAATGACTTGGTGACTGCACCTGTTGTCCTGCATGGTGGGGACCCTTTGTAAGGGTGTGTCCTCACCAACTCAACCTTCAACTCCCTGTTCCCTGCCTGGCCCTGCAGGCTTGTGAGTTTGCAGCCCCTGGATCAGCTTGTCCCCAATGCCTTAAAAATCTTACCATTTAAGGTGAAAAATGACCCCACAAATACTGAGGCCATGCTGTGCTTTTTCAGGTGGGAGCAGTGGTCCAGAGAAGGGACTTGCCCGGTGTCACAGGTTGGTCAGACACAGAGCCTGGACCAGAGTCCAGATGTCTACTACCAAGCCTGACATTCTTTCCTCTGTCCCAGCCTGTTTGTCTCTGATTAAATTGAAGGCTACCATAGGCTACTATGACCCGTGTTTTTACTATTTGTCTGACCCAGTGCCTGGCATAGAAACTGGCACATGGGAATGAATGAGTGAATGAATGAATGGCACATAAAAGGGCTGTGATTATCTCTCATTTCAATTAAGTTCAACCAACATTTCCTGAGTACTTGCCATGTGCCAGGTTCTGAGCTAGCTTGGGGTGCATAGATGCCCAGGTCCCTCCTAGGGGGATCCAAGGTACTATCACAGCACACAGCCTCCAGGGAAAGCTGTCCCACATCCAGAGAGATCTGAGAACGAGGAGGGAGCATCAGCCACTCTCTCTGGGAAGCCAGCACTGCCTTTTGAGTCCCTTGCTGCAGTTATTGCCTGGATCGGACGCCTCCTCCATGCACAACAAAAAACAGCAGAGAATCCTCAAGTCCCCCAGCCCTCCCCCCGCCCAGCTCCCTGCACAGAGACATTGGAGCCTTTTCCTGGCCAAAGGAGCTGTAGTGAGTCCTTTAGCTAGACACTGCCAGGGACCAAGAAAGCTGATTCTAAGTTAACTTCCAGACTAAAGGTCGCCAATGTGGTGTGCATGCACCTCGGGGGGCACAGGGAAAAAAAAATCAGGTCATTTTAATACTTATTCATTATCTTAAGGTAAAAGAAATCAAAACTTTGATATAAAGGTAGAAAATACTAATAGCATTTTATTATTGGATTTAGTTCATTTATTCAACATTACTATGTCCAAAGTTCAAAGTATTTTTTATATATTCATTCATTTAATCCTCTCCAATGAAACAGATATGATTATGACCCTCATTTTGCAGGTGTGGAAACTGAGACACAGAAGGTTAAATAAACTGCACAGGTCACACAACTAGTAAGTGGTGGGACTGGGCTACAGCCCAGCCAGTCTGGCGGTGCTACAGCCCAGAACCTTTGAAGAACATGTGTATAACTTGGGAAGAAATAAACATATATTGGAGGTGCTAAGTCAATTTTTTTGTTGTTGTTGAATAATTTGGAGACTATTCTTCAGGTCCTTATCCCAGTGGGCTCACCAGAAAAGCCACCACAGATATATGTGTCCCTATTCTACATATCTGGCCATCACTACACCCTTCACATCTGTTCTCTGCTACATCTGCTCTGGAAGCATTCTCTGCAACATGAGTCACCTAAAACAAAAGGTATTTCTAGAACTTTGCTTTCCTTTGATCATACATCTTACTTGTTCTGGTAATAATTAGAATTTTAATGAGAAGGGGGTGTAGGGGGAATCCAGAGAGCATAGAGTGCATTTAAATGTTCAGCCTGACAAAAAAACTGAATTCATAAATGAATAGAGAGGTGGGGGAAGGGGTGGGCCAGGAGAATCAGTTTTTCCTCAGCGTGGTTGCTATTTAGATTGCTTCTTCACGTGACCCCCCCACACTTGTTCCCTTGGAGCTGTGATCGGGGAAGGCAGAGGGTAAGGATTATTGGGAATCAGCACCCAGCACTCAAGGCTCGTTACAGAAAAACACAAGGCCCTTCCCATGCCTGCAGTATCTTCTTCCAGGACTAGGAAAGCCTGGGCTTTTGACATCTCACTGGCAGGCAATGAAAGGGGAATTAAGTCCCAAACACTCAGCGGGTTCATCCTCATAGGGGATGCAAGGTGGTGAGCAAGGCTGGCAAGAGCAGAAGCAGGCTGGGGGGAGGAGGTGAATGTAGAGGATTTAGCCCCTTTATTTATTTATTTATTTTTTTGAGACACAGTCTCGCTCTGTTGCCTGGGTGAGTGCTGTGGTGTCAGCCTAGCTCACTGCAACCTCAAACTCCTGGGCTCAAGCAATCCTTCTGCCTCAGCCTCCCGAGTAGCTAGGACTACAGGCATGCGCCACCATGCCTAGCTAATGTTTTCTATTTTTTTAGTAGAGACGGGGTCTCGCTCTTGCTCAGGCTGGTCTTGAACTCCTAAGCTCAAGCGATCCTCCCGCCTTGGCCTCCCAGAGTGCTAGGATTACAGTCATGAACCACCACGCCTGGCCCTTATCCCCTTTAAAATCACTATATGTGGCCTTGAATTCAGCTAGCCCTCATCCCCTGGTTAAAGGTACATGAAGGTTAGGAAGGGAACGTAGGCTTCTGTAATAGCCGAAGGGGTGTGCAAAGGCCCGGAAGACCTAAGACGTGCGACTACTCTGGGCTGGCTGAGGCCAGCTCACTGGGACGTTACCTCCTAGGAAGTCATTAGTGTACCAATAGCCTTCGGAACCCACTTCCCACTCACATCTTGTTTGAACCCTGTGTTTGAATCCCTGTGAGGCAGATAGAACTTTGATGCACAACTCGGCCACCTTTCTGAGCGCTGATCCAGTGTTCTTCCTAGGTATACCATGCATTAGCTTCAGGACACGAGAGAGGGAAGCCTCTAGCAAGGGAGAAAGTGCTTAGCACAACACCGAGGAAGAGAAAGTACTTCCTCAGTATCTGCATTCTTCTTCCTTCATTATTTCCCCTTTGGCCTAGAGAGAAAGAAGCCCTGCTCTGCAGTCAGACTGGGCCCATGCAATGGTTTTAAACTGTGTGGCTTTGGCAAACTATATAACATTTCTCAGCCTCAGTTTCCGCCTCTACAAAATGGGAGTAATAATGGTATCTACTTCATAAGGTCATTGTGAGGTTTAAAGGAGATCAAACGTGTATCAAAAGTGCTGAGAATAGGGCCTAGAATGTAGTAAGAAATATAATAAATATTAGCTATGCCCAGTTTAGTTTTGAATATCCCTTAGTGTCGAAATGTGTTTAATGGGCAGAATACCTGCAAGCCATGAACGCTAATAAGCAGAGATAGATTTAACCTTATCATCATAAACCAAGAAACAATATTACTAGCAGAAATAATAGCTACTTCATACATAAATAATATAACTCTCTTTATCTCTAGACATAATACATAGTATATTAAAGATCAAACATCTCTAAGTTTTTCTATTAATATTCATTTGCCCGCTACTTTCCCACTTGTTTTGTTGTTACTATCAGCTGGTGAATAGTAATGAATTCCAAAGGAGTAAGAAGATGATCATGGAAGAAAAATCAATCGAGAATATCCCATGCTCCTGCAAAGTTTTCTTGGAAATTGGAGAAAGAAGTCCATTACTCAATATTTACTATTAAACATCTTCATGCAGGTATCAGAGGAGCTCCAGTAGTCCATGGGCACCTGGTCTGGGAAACATGACAGCCCAATTATCCAATAGCCTCTGGCAGAGAAAAGAGCTGTGGAACTAGGCTTTGGAAACATGGCCTCGTGCCGGGGTCCACGGCTTCTAGGCCTGGCTGGGAAACTGGGACTTTACCAAGTGCTCAGACACAGGTGGGCAACTCAGGTGGGCACCAGTGCCAGAATGACCAGAGCACACACCATCTACACTGCTTTCTAATTGTGTGATCTTGAGCAAGTTATCTGACCTCTCCAAATCTTGGTTTCCTCTTTTATTTAGTGAGGATTCTGGTTACCCTACCTCACAGAAAATCTTCGTGAATATTAAATAAGCTAAGACTTTGAGCACAGTCCTGGGTACACGGTGAATGCCCCCCAAATGTAAGCTGCTAGTGTTCTTCATGTTTTGATTTTTGGAGGAGGATAACAGTTTATTGTGTACAAAACAAAGCTAGGTCTCCAAGGCAGGGAAGGGAGACAGCCGACGGGAGGGCAAAGCATCTGTGGGAACAGGGTCCCCTCTCCTCTCCTGGGAGGTTAGGAGCCCCTGAAGGCCATCAGGGCAGGACCTGCTTGTCCTGTTAAATGATACTTAAATGGCCAAGATAATGACCCACGCTCTCCCTTCTCTTCCAGAAAGTGCTGGGGTATTAATTAGCAGCCCAGGGCTTTCTGATCTTACCACTGACACGTCTCTCTCCACAGGCAGCCCCGGCGCCGCCTCCCTCGTCTCCACCCGTAGCGTCGGGATTCATCAGCAGTTCTCATCCTTGCCATTGTTCCCATTTTTCTAATGGGCTCCCACGTCAGGAAAATCCATTTTGTAACGGTAACAGGCGTTCTCGCTAACAGATTGTAATTGAAAAGATAAACTCGGGAGATGAAGCAAAAAGAAAGGACCATTTTCCCTGCACACCCCAAAGCCAGAGGAGGCTGACTCCAGGGCCGGGGGCTGCTGGTGGACCCTCAGAAACGTCCAGGGCTCGGGCTGTGGGCAGCGGGAGCCACCTCGGCCGAGGATGCAGACACAGATGGAGACATAGACAAAGCACAGCCCGGAGACCGGAGAGCAAGTGACGCAGAGGCTCAAGAGCCTGGAAGGACAGCGTTTAGTCTGGGGAGGGAAGAGACTCTGGGCAGAACCATTAATATTAATACTAATAATACCACTTGCGATGTCTACATGGTAAACACTAGGTCCTTTACATGATCTAATTTAACAGCCTTTCTAAGACATTGGGATTCAGCTCTCAGAGATAAACTAATGTAGAGATGTTAACTGAGTAAGCTGTTCGAGGGCACGGTGCATTAAGCAGTAGAGCTGAGATTTGAACCTAGGACTTTGCGATGCCAGACGCTGGGCTCTTGAAGCCGGCATCTGAGGAGACTGCAGGTTGAGCTGTAGAGTCCCAGGCTGGACAGAGAAGCTGGGGAGGCATTTCTTAGTTGTCCTCAGGGGGAGGACGGGGGGGCACCCTCCACTCTTTGGCCTGACTGAGATTATGAGTGGCCTCCTCACGACCCCCAGCCCCATCTCTCTCCCTCCCTAGAAAGTAGACATCGTGGGCTGCCCACCAGCCGCCAGGCAAACAACCGGTGGCCTCTGGAAAAGTCCCACGCAGAGATGTGCTTGAGGAGGACCTGAGCGTGTGAATGTGTGTCGGGAGAACAGGGCTATTGTGTACGGAGGCTCACAGACGAGGTCCATCAATAATAAGCCCTGCCGGGGCTTGTAAGTTTATTAGGAGAACCCGGTGTAATTAAAATTCAGGGCTGGGGGAGGGGAGGCAGAGGGCCTTTGCTTCCTTTCCTTCTTTCAGAGATGCAGGCTGAGCTACCGATGGGGATAATTAGCAGAGTCCAAACAGAGAAGGAATTAATGCTCCTGAAAAAGCTGTGATGAGGAGAGACAATGCCGAGCTAATTAGGGCTGCACCAAGCTTTATGACTGGGTGCCCGCTTCCACCATTATTAGGGATTCAGAGATACATCGGACACTAATGTGGAGCGTTACAGCTAACAGAGCGTTGGCGCTAATTTAGCAATTATTAATATTATTATTTTGGCAGATGGCAACTGTACCTTTCTGCCTGATGGGTCAGGGCGTGTGGTCCCTCCGCATGTGGGATCAAGGCTGGAGTGATGGAGGGGAGGGGCAGAGAGAGAGCAAGAAATTCTCTCCCCTCTCTGCTCCTCTCTCTGTTTATACCTGCAATGAGTGAGAGGAGAGGTCTGGGTGGGTCCTCGGGGAGCAAGAAAAAGAGTTCAGCACCCCTTAAAGAGAGAAGGGAGGGATGAGGTAGTGTCATCCTTATACTTCCCTGTTTGCTTCTACTTTCAAAGGCCCCTTGGATTTCAGTTCCTGAATGTGGCCCAGTCCTTAGAGGCTTCTTTTCCTAAGCAAGGCTAGCAGGGTGCTCTTACCTTGCTTTTTGCCGCTGTAGACAACCCTACACAGACCCTAAAGAAACCTGGCTTGATCCAGATGCCTCAATGCCAGTCCTAATTATTTGCAGCCACGTGTTATACCCCCAGCTGTGTGGACAGGGAAGACGAAGTCAAGTTAGAACAATTAGAAGAGAACACACCTCTAGAACAGAGCTTGGAGCGATGGTGCATACTGAAACTACCATCCCCACTAGAGGTTTCCACAGTCAGAACTCCTAGAAGTATAAATCTAGAGAACTTCTATAACTATAAATCTAAGGGCTCTACAACTCCTAGATACTAGACCCTGCGTCTACAACTGTAAAGCTCAAAACACACTAGAGTCCTTTCCATGAGTTCTAAAGCATCATGCATGGCACCTTTCCTCAAAACAGGCAAAATCTGCAGAATTCCTTCCTTCCAGTGAGAAGGAGTAAGGGAGTGGCTGATTATTCTGTTACAGAAACAGGACTTTGTGTTTTAATGAAATGTTGTGCATTTCATTTGTCATCACAAGCAGAAAAAAAAATTCTGTGTTGCAAAAGGCCACTTCAAAGCCAGGTGGCTGAATCACAGAACATCTCCAGGGTCAGTAGTGAAGTGAACAAACATCACACACATCTCATGGCCACAGGTGAGCTGGAGAATAACCACTCCTCGCTGCCAGCCTGGGAAGGGGAGAGCAGCTCAGGATCTTTTGTCAGGCCTGCGTTTTCTGGAACACTTCTGGACCTCTGCTTACTACCTTAAGTCCAGAACCCACGCTAAACATACCTACCCCTCTGGAATTTGGCCTATGGAAAAAGTTCATTCACCTCCACAAGGCAGATGACACAAGGAGAACTGCCTGTTAGGGCACACTTGGAGTGCATTAAGGAGGAAAGCAGACCCTGTGCCTTTAAAGAAAAAGGGGAACTTGCTTATAGTTGGGCTAATTTGTGTACAGGTGTTTCCAAGTCAGGGTCTGATTAACTGAGATTTCCACGCAATTCCTAGCACAGACCCTGGCATACGGGAGTCTCTCTGTAAACGACAGTGGAGTCTGAATCTGAATTGTGGAATCTCAGGGTGTTACTAGAAATCTATAACAGGAGGAAGGCAGGGAAAACAAAACGTGGTAAAGGGAGCTGGAAGTGCTCTAGCAGCCATTTGCGTTTTTCATGAAACTGCAAATGAAAAGCTTCAGCATAACTCTGGCCGGAGAATCTGGACTTAGGTAGTAGCTCTGGGATGGAGACAGCAGGCTGGAAGACGGGACACCTAGGAGCCTTGTCCTGATCTCCACCGCATCTCTCCAGACCCCATGGTCACCTAAATCCTCACGATCCCCAAACCACTCTTTCTTTTTCTATGATCAAGGACCTCCTTCTGCCTCCCCTATCCCTTTTAGCCGCCCAGTGTGGCCCCTGGGCTTCCCGGGGCCTGTGACTCAGCAGCCAAAGTTAAAGTTTTCCAGGGCTGACAACTCAGACTCGCCTTCTGAGGCAGCCTGCAGGGAAGGCATACTGATTCATCAAGCCTGCTGACTCTCACCCCTCAGGCCTCTCTCACCCTTGACCTAGCCATCCAGGCACCTGTCATTCCAGACTACAGGGCATCCCTCTGGAGCCAGAACACCAGTGCCTTCTCCTATCAGGATGTGCTACACAAATGCACCCCCACTTCCCAGCAACCCTCACCCCGACCCCCAGCATTTCTGCCCTGGACAGACAGGAGGGGCAGCTTTCATCCCAGCTGGAACTCGACAGGTGTGTCCCCACCGTCTGGCTCTGAGAGGTCAGGACCTGTTTAAAGGCCCCACTGGAGATGGATCATTGGTGGAAAAGATGGAAAGGAGCTGGGTGAGTAGGGAGAGGCAGGAAAAGACTCCCTGACTTGGGGGAAATTCTGTGTCTGGTGGTGTAGGAGGCATGGCACCAGAGAACTGGAGTCTAATAATACTTGCTGGGCCTAATCTGTTCTGAGAATCTCCAAGAGGGAACATCGGCCTTCCTAATCTCCATCACTGTGCCACCTTCTAAAAGTTCTTCTTTATGTCTAACCTTAGTCCCTTTTGCTGCAACCCATTGATTAAACATTTCCAGGGCCAGAGAGAGAGCAGCGCCCCCTACGACCCTTACAGGGCTGAGGTGGGGGCTTCACTGACCCTGAGGCTGGATACAGTCCCCTCCTCATACACACAGCCTCCCCTTGGCTCACTACCCCCTCCCCCAAACAGTTCTGGGGGAGCTCACCCGTAATCTACCTCGATGTGACCCTTAACCTCAAGTGAAAACAAGGCCCTGGAACCTTCGGCCGCTGGGGAGCTTGCCCCACCTGTACCTGCTCCCAGAATCCCTGCTCCTGTCCCTGGCTTCTCGTCCCTGGAGAAGCGTGTAGGGACCCAATTTCTGCCTCTCGCGGCCCCTCCTCCCTTTCTCGCGCCAGGGGTGCGGAGACACGCGGCAAGTCCCGCGTACCCCCAGGCCCAGCACTACTGGGTTTGGGGGAACAAGGACGGGTGGAGTCTGCTGAGCCTCAAGGAACCCAGGCGCCTTGGTCCCTGCAGGATCTCCCCACCCCCCATTCCGCATTTTCTCCAGGCCTCGAACTCCCCCAGCTGCTGCCCCGAGGAGAGGATGCGACCCGGTACCCCCTCCCGCCTAGGACCCTCCAGACGTTGGGACAAAGGAGCCCCACTGCAGGCGGCAAGCGTGGCCGCAAGGCACCGGTGCAGCAGGTAAATACCCGGTGGCCGGCCACCACGCCGCCGACCCTCCTGCAGCTCCCGCCGCCAGGGCGCGACACGCCATTGCCGCTGTCGCGACTCTCGGGAGGCGCCGCAGCTGCGCGCCGGGCCCCGGCCCCGCCGGGCGCGGGCTCGGGACTCACCCACTCTGGCGAGCTCGCCTCGGCTCGGGCTCCCGCCTCGGCCCGGCGGCCGCCCGGGCTGCGTCCGACGCAGGGGCCGCGCGGCTGGGGCCGGAGGCGCCCTCTCGGCAAAGTCGGCGGGAGGCACCGGCTCGGCAGCGCACCGGGCGCGAGTCCGAGCCAGAGGGAGACCGAGGCGAGTTATAGGGGCGCGGGAGGCCGTGGGGGGAGCACGCAGCGGCACCCTCCCCCACCCCGCCCCCCGGCCCCCGCCCCCCAGCGGAGACGCGGAAAGCCACTCGCAGCCCGAGAGGCACCCGGACACAAAGACCTCGTGCCAGCTGCAGACCCAAGTTTCTTCCTGAGAGACCCAGGGAGCGCGGCCCGCTTTCTCCGAGAGGACAGACCAGCGGACAGACAGACCGACTGACGGACCCCGGGACCTAGACACTCCCCAGGAGACCAGCTTTCTTCCTCGGCCGGATGTCCCTCGTCTCCCGCTTCACCCACGGACCCGCTCCTGGCAGATCGCCCGCAGGGCGAGCCAGGGACGCGAGGGAAACTGAGCTCGGAAGGCGCGGCGTCCGGGAGCCAGGCTTGCCGCTGGGGCCCCCCCGCAGCAGTCACAGGGGAGGGGATGGGGGGCTCTTTCCATCCGCTGTCCCCTTCGGATCTCCCCTTGCTCTGTGGGCGAAGGGCCAGGGCACTGCCCGAGGCTGGCTCCCAGTCCAGAATCCCGAGCTGGAGTTCTCTCTGTAGGTCTCGGGGCTCCTGGGACCGGTGCCTTGGGGAGGGGGCACCGCTAGGACGAGAACCCAGGAAGGGAGGGGGGGCCCTGCGTCTCCCGTTACCTGCTTCGGCCGCGCTCGGACTCCGCTCCGGGGGCTGCTGCTCGAAGCTCCGACAAGTCTCCACGTCCAGCCCGAGAGGGGGCGGCCGGCCCCGGCACAGCGAGGCGAGGACCGCGAGCGCCGCCTGGCACCGAGGCGCCCCGTCCCCCCACACCCCGCTCATGCCCCAGACACCCAGGCCTGCGGAGCAGCCGCTCGAACCCGCACCGCGGCGGGGCTGGGGCGGGGCAAGGCGGCCCCAAGAAGACCCTCCCCGCAGCGGCCCCCTGCGGCTCCGCTCAGCTTTTAATCACTTCCCCGCAGGGTCCCCGCCCCTCACGTGGCATCCCGCGGCAGCTGGCAAGTCTGGCGCCTCACGGCCGCCCCCTCCACACTCGGGGACTGGCCTGGGTCCGGGCCGGTTCGAGGCGGGGGAGCCCGGCTGCCCCGAATCTCCGAGGGTGCAAGGCCGGGTTCCTGCTCCGCATGCACCGCCTGGTGTGTGTGACCTTGGGCCTCTCTGAGCCTCAGTTTTCCTCTCGGTAAAACAAGTATACTGATTTCTAGAGCCTCACGGGTTCCCTGGGGATATAAAGGTAGTGTTTGTGAAAACATTGGGTAAATTGCCACATGCCACACAAGTGGCAGCGAAATAGATAACCCCATAACAGAAAGGGAAGGGAAGACTAGGCTGGGGGTGGGAGGACGTTGGCCGAGATCCCTGATAGGAGAAGTTAGTCACACTTGCCCTAAGTCCCACCTTCGGAGGCAGAAGACCCCAGGACAGCGGGGCGATGCGAACTGCAAGAAGACTTTCTGAGCCCCGCAATCCTGCGGTCCGCGGTCCCGCATGTTGCTATGGCGACGGGAGGCAGCGGCCGTCTCTCTCCATGGCAACGGGAGGGGAAAGTTTCTGGCAAATAGGAATAGGGGGCATTTCAAGAGGGCTCTCAGTTGCCGCCGACTCACCTCCCCGCTTCGGTGCGGTACCACCAGGCATACTGTATCTTTCTATTAAGTGTAACAAGGGCCAGAAAGGCAGAAAACTAAACGGGGGGATTGAGGCTAGACTTAAAGTAGGGCTCCCCTCAGAAAATGTGATGTGAGGCCCAGGAACAGATTGGATGAGAGGTGTCGAGGTGCCTCACTCGGCCCTGGAAATCTATGTGCTATCCTCGGGATGGCCAGGGAACCTGGGCCCGGCAGGGACCCAGGAATCTCCTGTCCTCCACCTGTCAGCAGTGGGGCCCCTTCTGTGGGGGACTCACCCGAGCTACAGGCTCAGCTTCCTTTGCTTTCCTGGACCTGGGAAGGAAATTTTAGCTGGAGCCTCCGGAAACTGCCGGACTGGTGTCTGCCTGGGTGGTTGGTGGGGGAGGAGGGTCTTTCCTAATTAACACGTTAATTAGAAGTGGCTCGGGCAGTGACTCACTTTCCGGAGGGAGGAGATTCGGAGTCCCAGCTCCTGGCAGTCTCCACTGCGTGCCATCTGCTCCAGCCCCACCAGCCGGCCCCTGGACTTGAGATCTCCAGGCAGCCCATGCCCTGGGCACCAAGGGCCAAGCCGAGGCCTGCAAGAACCCTGGCCTAGCCAGGAGGTTTTTCCGCGCCCTGGCTCTGTCCACGGTGCTGAATGCCCAGTTGGTGCTACAATCTAGTGGGCACAGGCGTGGGGGTGGGGAGGAGGGGACAATTGAGGCATGTTTGCAGCAAGTTTGCAGCTTCCACCCTGACACATGGCGCCTGCAATTGGAGCAGAGTAGGAACTCAGGCGGGAGGGACGGAGCAGGCATGACCCCAGCAACACTATACAATCCAGGCTGCCTTCCTGCGGGAGGTGTTCAGTTGCTCTTCCAAGAACAGGTGAGCCTCTGGTGTCCCCATTCGCCCTTCTGGTGCTTCTGAAAACCCACCTGAGGATCCCAGAGGCCCCATCACCTCCTCCGCTACCGATGCAGACCTCAGCACCTGGGAGAGACGGGAGCATGGATCTCCCCCCCGCCCCCCCACTAGATGCTCATTAGCAGTTTCCAAAGCGAGGGTTTGTGTTTATGTAAAATACAAATGGAGAAGGACTGCTCTCTGCCCGTGTTTATGGCAACTCTGTCACTCCGCGGCGATTTCTCCCTCCCCTTCTCTAGTTCCTGGGGAAATTCACAGAACAAAGCGCCTTGTTTTGCCTTTGCAGAGAGTGAAAAAACACAAGACTGTTCCAAGGGCCCAGGCTGTGATGCAGGGAAATCAATATTTTGCTTACATCGAGTGGGGGAATTTGCATCTAAACTGAAGGCAAAGGAGCCTGTTCTGAGCAAAGCAGGTGGCAGAAGCCGAGAATTAACAGATAATTTCTCATTGTTCCCAGATTCAGCCTCCACACTCGGCAGGCGGTTCTGCAGCTTCTCTGAGCCCCAGCAGCAACTTCGGACCTGGCATTTCTCAACCTAACAGTGCAAAGGAGGTTCTCCCCTCACTGGGTGCAGGAAGGGGCTAGGGCTCCCGAGTCAGCCAGTAACTGTGGAATTTGGAGTGTGGGAGTGAGGATGTGTGAGAGGGACAGAGAGAAGCAGAGACAGAGATAGAGACAAGAGACAAAGATAGATACAGACACAGAGGCATACGATGAGACAGAGATACATAAAGAGAGTCACAGAGGATACAGAGAACAGAGACACAGAGACAGATGCACATATAATGAGACACACATTCAGAAAAGACATTTAAAAAGTATTTTTTTAGCACTAAGCTAAAGCCTCACCCTAGTTGTCCTCTGCATGCCCCCCTGCCCCTAGGTCAATGGCTGATACCATTGTGGTCATGTAACTAACTACAAAATAGAAAAAAAAAATCCTCCAAAACTGGAAACTTTTCCTCTCCAAAACCCCTTTCCTTCACAAGCCCAACCCCCAAACACACCTAGGCTTCTTCCCGTATGAAGAGACCAAATCTGGCCTCCCAGGGTCCCACCCAGACTTGGGAGGAAGGAGCCACGGTTCCACTCAAACCCAGGGAGAGAAGAAGATGGAAAGAAGTGGAATAGTTGGCCCTCCCCCCTGTCTTTCAGAGAAAGACCATTCTGAGTTTGCGTTTAGGGGTGGGGAGGAGTGAAGCAGGAGAACAGACCGCCTGTCATGGTGGCAGACGAGGGCTTTGCGCAGGGCCCCGGGAGCCTGGGTTCCAGAACTGTGCACCAAACCAGCCCCTATCTGGTGCTCTGCATTGGATTAGGCGCTCACTGAGACTCCTTCCAGCAACAGCACTCTAGGCTTTTACATGAAAGGAAAGGAGGAGCCTGGCGGTGAGGGGGAGGGAGGCAACTAAAGAGCAGCCCTTCCTGGCTGTGACGAAGGGGGTGGTTTTACAGATGCCCAACTCACTTTGCACTTCCCCTCCCCCATTGCTCCCATGTCGTCCACAGCCATGGCTGGAGCATCCTGAGTCTGCACACCCCCAGCCAGACTGCTCGGAAGCAGAGAGAGGGGCTGCGGGTGGGTGCGAGGCAGAATGAGAGGAGGTTTGAGGCAGAAACCAGAGGCCTCCCACTCCTATGCCCTCCTTTCCTCAGGAATAACCAAGTCGCCCGTCCCCTGCACCCCCCCCCCAAGTCTCTGCCCTTGGGCAGGCTCCCACCCTTCTCTGAACAGCAATGTCCTGCTCATTTGTGCTACAAATAAAATGAATTAAAATCAAACAATATTTTTTTTAAAAAAATTGAACCTTGGTAGGAAATTGCTAATGCTGTAGGCGGGAAGAATGAGTTCCTTTGACATAAGCCGATGTGTCATATTGTCTTTCCATCTCAGTGCAATTTCTAAATAGGGAGCCCTTTCCCCATTCCCTCCTCCCTGCCAAGCCCCCAGCAGAAATGTGAAGAGAGCAGTCTGATGATCATAGCTGGATTGTCTGACACGCAGGGAGAGACACAGAGAAATAGACACAAGTGGATCCACTGCTTTACCAAGTGGACAGAAGCCAAGAGGGCTCTGACCCAACCTTGAGAGCCCCTGGTCTTCTCTCTCGACCTCCTCTGCTTACTAAGGCATGTGGCCACTTTCTGCAAAGGTGTTGAATTTACTCTAAGAAAGAGACCTCAGTTGAACCTGGTCTATTGTTGGTGGAGAAATAAGTTGATGTCCTATATTTGGGGACTGAGAGTAACTTTCTATTATGATTTGGAACAAACTTTGCCAAGGATTTCCTATGGGGTTTCAACCAGAACAGCTTTATCAGTATTTCCAGCAGATTTCACCCTCAATCCCCTACCCCTCATACCAACATAGCAACTCCAGCCAAAGCCAAGTGACTTCTGCAAACCGTGCCATTCCAAGCCATCATCAGAGTTTTCAGGGATTTCTCCTTGTCTGAGAAGATGCAGAAGACACTTCAGAGCCCCAATTCAATGCCCAGATGGTTTTTCAAAGAGTCTAGTCTTGCTTTTATTACAGGAAAGATGCGTAGCAGTTCAAACACCCTGAACAAAGGGTATGTTTGTCTCTCTCCCATTCCTCCCCGATTTCAGAGTTCTCATCTCTGTTCTGTGCTCTCTGCTCAAGCACTCAATGTTCCAGATCAGACTTGGGAAGATTGGACAAGGTTTGCTGCTTCCAGCCTGGCTTTGTGGGCAAAATCAGGCTGGAGTCTGGGTCAGAAGACAACGTCACCCCTGAAACAATTTTAGAGCCAGACCTAACCATGGGTGGTTCCAGGGCTTTCTCTGCACTATTGAGGAATGAAAATGATGTTGGAAGGGAAGGGGTAGGCAGGAAGCCAAGTACTGCTGTTCTCACTGACCTCGTGTAGAAGAAAGAACACAGGTTTGGGAGTCAGAACTGTGTTCACATCCTGGGTCTGTCATTTACAGAATGTATTGCTTTAGGTGCTGCACTTTAGCTCTTGGAAAATGGGACGTAAGGCCTGCTTCACAGCCTGCAAGGCAAGGGTTACATGCTGCATATACTGTGACTGATCCATGGCAGGTGTTAAACAAATGACAGTTCCTATCCTCCTTCTTCCTTTTCTCAGACCACAGAGGGACATTTAGCAGGCACACTGTCCAGAGGTTAACACATACTCTTCCATGGGGCAAGTCCCTGAAAACTGCCAAGAAGGAATTCAACCCTTATAACAACACTGAGAGGCAGAATGGGTGGATGCTAATAGTCCATCTGGCAGACGAGGAAATTAAGTGACTGGTCCCTGGTCACACAAGCTAGGAAAGAAGTGGAATTCAGGCCTTCTGACACCAGATCAGTGTAACTTCCTTCTTCACCATGCTGGGGGAAGATGTTGGGGATAGGAATAATTTTTCTTCTTTTCTTAAAAAAGTTTGCAATATTTAAAAATTGGCTTTATAATAAATAAAAAATATTTGGAAGTAAATTTTAAAGCATTGAAGGATTTATTCCTGGGCCTCTTTGCAGAGTGCTTGGCTTTGTGACCTTAGCCATTCCAATTGCCTCTCGGACCCAGTCGCTGGTCTAGAGGAAAGGTGGTCTCATTGATAAAACACAGGGCTGGGCCAGATGGCTTCACAGCTCAGGACATGCTTGATTGTTTCACTCTTTTTTTTAAATTTATTTTTTAATTTCAGAATATTACCGGGGTACAGACACTTTGGTTACATATATTGCCCTTGCACTGCTTGAGTCAGAGCTACCAGCATGCCCATCCCCCAGACAGTGCACACCACTCCTCAGAGGGCAGCTTGGGGAGTCTCTGTTGCATCTGGATTGTGTCCTGTGGTCAGAGCTCTGGCCAGGAAAGAGCTCTGGCTCCAGGAAAGAGCCAAGCCAAGATTCTTGTAAGACCAGGATCCCAAAGACTGGAATTCTCCCCAAGGAGCCAGGAGAGAGTTTGCAATCTCAGGACTCTGGCTGTTCCACTAATGAAAAGAAATCAGATAAAATGCCACAGCTAATTAAAGTGACAAATCTGAAAAGGCCCTATCAAAACTAGGAAGTCTTAATCCTTGATTTCAACAGAATTCAGGCAGGAAGAATCAACAGAGCATGCTCTGGGTCAGGAGCCTGATGACCCCTGTGGAACTGAGGGGTGGATCCCCTGGAGAGATCAAATCTGTTCACCAAATTCTAGTTTCTCTCCATTTGCTACAATAAAAATCCTTTTCTATCCCAGCCCCTAAGCCTTGTCTACATTTCTGCTGTTTGTTAGAGGCACAGTCAGCCCCCAACCTGTGTTAATACTCCCGTGCATTTGGAAAACATGGTGTGGTTGATATGACACTCTCATGTGTGCCGTCTCATTTCATACAACAGGACTGAGGGTGGGTGTTACTTATCCTCATTTCACTGGTGAGGTCCCAGAGAGGCTAGAAGTAACTGGCTTGGGTTCACAGCCAGCAAGTGGTAGAGCCAGAACTTGAGCCTGTCTTTTCACATCATTCCTTCGCTCATTCACTTATTCAGCATTTACCGAGGTCTAAGACTTACTCTGCACCAGCCATATGGGACACAGTCCTGTGTCATTTTGTACGCACTGGCCTTCAATCACACGGCGTGCAGAGCTCTAATCACATGAGATCTGGCCTGAGGGAGTGTACGCCGTCAGTGGAGGAGAGAGGCCACAAGTAAAATTGGTTGAAAATGAGTTCTTTAACCTCTTTGCTGCATAGCTGTCCACATGTACACGGGCTGTGACGTTCTCTTCTGACATGATGCTCTCTGGATTTCTCTCCCTTCCTAACTCTTTCACTCTCTGCATCCTCCAACACTTCTTCCACTTTCTCCAGGGTTCAGCTCTCAGCCCCTCTTTCTTGTGTCTCTGCACGTTCTCTCTGAGTGGTCTCACCCACTCCTAGGGCTTCAAATACTAAATAATAACAATATTAATAGTAGCCGCACTAAGCATTTACTGAGCACGTACTCTGTTCCAGGCTCCATGCTGCTTGCTTAATCTGGATTATATCATTTAATCCTCACAATAACCCTATTGCCGTCTGCAGTTTGCAGGTACCAAGTGATAGAGCCAGAATTTGAACCCACGTAGTGTCACTCCAGAGCCACATGCTAAGGATTTCCAATTCTATATCTCTGAGTCATCACTCTCTCTTTGCTTCTCCATGTGCATTTTAAAATTTCTTTTCCGAACAACTTGACCCCAGACCTGAATCCAATATGTGCAAGACAGAAATCATATTTTCCTTTGCAAACCTGCTCCACCTCCTTAAAGAAGGACGTAACTAAACCAAACCAGTTGCTTAAACTAGAAATCTCAGGTCCCTCCTTGATCTGCCCCTCTCCCTCAGTCCTCCTGCATTCAGTCCATGACTGACTCCTTGTTTCTACCTCTAAAACGCTTTGAACCTCTGTCCGCTCATCCCTGTATCCACTGTCACTGCCCTAGCTCAGGCCCCTAACGTCCCTCTTCCGATCGTGGCAGTTGCCTTGTGGGGGAATATGATATGTCACCCTCTCCCTGCAAATCCTTCATAGACTTCTTGGGGCCTTCAGGTTGAAGGTGACACTCTCCAGCATGGCGCACAAAGCCCTGACAGACCTGGCCTCTGTCCACCCATGTAGCCTTCCCTCCAGAGCCTCCTGGGTGTGCTATGGCCACAGGGTGAGAATTCCTGTCCCATCTCCTCACTCTCCGCCCCACTGTCCATGCTTTTGCTCAGGTGGTTCCTGTAGCTCCTCTTATCCGTCTGTGCCCACTCTAGGTCCTGCAACTTGGCAGCTGTTTGTCCCTCTGCCCTGAACACCTTTCCTCTTTTCCTCATCACCCAGCTAGTTCCTATCAGTTGCAGTAACACATACAAGGTAAGAGTGTAGGCTTTGGAGCCAGGCTGCCTGGTTTAAATTTTGGACCTGCCATCCAACTGAATGAACGGCATAGTAGCTATGTGACCTCAGGCAAATTACTAAACCTCTCTGTGCCTCCATTTTCTTGTCCATAAGATGAAGATGATAATAGTAGTATCTCTCTTTCTCTCTCTCTTTTTCTTCTTTTACTAACAAGTACATAGAGCAATGTAGTACTTCTATCATTTGTAACATTTGTTTACTGGGAGGTTTAAATGAGTTGATACGCATGAAGCACTCAGCACAGCCCCTTCCCTGACTCCCAGAGCTGACTCAGATGTCCCCTTTCTCGTCAGCCCATTGCACTCAGTGCTTTCCTTCGTCACAGAGTTTAGCAAACCATACTGGTGACTGTACTAGCCTATGAGCTCCTTGCGCCGAGGTCTGTCTCTCTTTCACCTTTACACCCTCGGTGCCTCGGTACCTAACCCGCATTCAGGGAGCGCCTACCACTTTGAAGAGAGACGACTGTGTGGGCGTATGTGGTGCAAGGCAGCGTGGGAGGCTGGAGGAGCCCCGCAGGAGAGTCAAATGGGCCAAGTCAGGGACAGCTTCTCGGAAGAGTAGCGCTTTGAGGTTTTTTGTGTTTTGTCTTGTCGGGAGAAACTTGACCTGGAAGGAATGGGGGAACACTCATTCTAGACCTCAGTGACAGCCTGCGACACAGGGGTTTCAGGCAAAAATAAGGACTTCACACGGAGGAGGAGTGAGCAGATTTTCTCGACTGGAGCAGAGTGCAGGACAAGGAGAGAGGACCGGCAGCCCACGTCCCCTGCTCTAACGCTCAGCCTTACTTAGCTGGGTTTATGTCAAGAGCCAGGCTTGTTCCGGCCGTTCAGAAGACAAGGCGGGGGAGACCCAGTCCCGACCCTCAAGGAGATTGCAATGAAGCCACAGGAAGCTGGGAGGCACCAGCTCAAAAATCCTCTGCACACACACCGGAGTTCAGGTCGAGAAGTTTCTTTTTGAGAAGAAAGTGCTCATTTTTCTCCCGTGTCAAACCATCGCTGTGAAGCAAGTGTGTGTCTGCCGGGGCAGCTGACTGTTTTCCAGGATAAATTTCTGATAATAACACACAGTCATTACTGTGCAATTAGCGCTGCTAACGAGGAATCCAGAGTTCCCTTCCCACTCCTTCCCTCCCTCCCTTTCTACCTCTCTCTGCTCTTTTCTCTCTCTTCACACACATTCTTCTCAGGTCCCTCCCTCCCAACGGCAGAGCTGGTGGTAGGAGAGCGGAGGGCTCAGGGTGTGGCTGTCAGAGATTGGATTTTGACTCTCAAGACCCCCAGATCGTAGCTAGGAGAGGGGCAGAGAACAAGGGGGTGTGGGTGCAGAGGAGGGAGAGGCTGGCCTTGGACGAGAGCATCAGTAAAGTTAGAGACGGAGGCAGCCAGTAGTCTGTGGGGGCACCTTACCCTGCCGGGTATGTAGGCGACATCTGCCTTCCTGGACACCTTGTCTAAGGCCCTGGGGGAGGAGGATTTGCTCCAGCAGTGGGGAGACAGCCCAGTGCCAAGGCCAGGTGACAGGGCTGCGGGAGGGTGATGCCGTGTTTGTTTAGGCTGCTGGTAAGATCAGCAGCCAAGCTTGATGGGAACCTATTTTGTTTCATTCTGAGTAAATATTTTCCCTAGACACAGACACACACACACACACACACACACACACACCAGCATGTAGACACATGTGCAGAGGCCCCATTCAGGCACAGCCCCCACGGGGATTTTTCAGCTGTGCCCCTGAAAACACCTGACAGATTCTCCGACATGCTACCCCCGGGTGGCTACTGAGCTTGGAGGGAACCTCAGCAGCCTCTGTAGGAAGGGGAGTTTAAACACTGCTGAGAACATGACACAGGGAGGCCCAGAGCTCACTGAGGCCTCTGCTCCTGCGTCGGCTTCGTCACGGTGGGCTGAGGAGTTGCTCGCTGACCGGGCGAGCAGAGGTCAGTGCTGGCTGACCCCAGCCCTGCCGCCCAGGGGAAGAGGGTGGGCAGAAGAGGCAGATGAAAGAAGGAGGAAAACAAGGACGCAGGGGAAATGGCTAAGCCCAGGGGGGCTCAAGGAGGAGGACTCAGGGCCAGGAGGCTGCTGAAGTGGGCCTGGCCGCAGAGGCCACCTGCAGGCAGAGCAGGGGTGGGGGTGGCAGCCACAGCCAGGGAGAGCGCAGAGGGTGAGGGTGTCCAGCCCCAGCAGGAGGGGGATTGAATGGCCTGGCTTGTCTCATGGCCAATTCTTTATGATTCTTGTGCATGAAAATTGCCAAAAACCAATCACTTTCCTCACAGCTGTGCTAACCTAGGGTGGTGGGTGGTAAGGAGGATGGCCAGGGCTTTCCATTATTCATCGGACCAAACTGTTAGAGCCAAACAGCACAACAAAGGGAAGTCCGTTGATTTCTCTGAAAGGCATTCTAACTGTCGGCTGAGCTGGGGAGTGGGATGTGCTGGGAGGCTCGTGGTGGCTTCATGCTGCCTTCAGGTTTGTGAGAACTCAGGCAATGCTTCCCTGTGTCACCCTCAAACCCTAAAAGCATCTCCCGCGAGCCTCCCTCAGTTCTGACCATCCTCCCGTTCCCTGCAAAGCTAGGCCCAGGGACAAAACATGGCATCTTTCCTCACTTTGACCATCTTCTTTGCGGGGGAGGTCCCATCTTCCCAATCTTGCCTGGACTCCACTAGAGCCCTCTATTTCTGCTCTTTTAACTGTCCCCAGGCTTTATGGTAATCACTAATTTAATTATCCATCTCCTAGACAAGACAGGGACTAGAGCCCCGGCAGCTCGAGGGCAAGCTCTATCACTGTTTTGTTCACTTTGGTGTTCCCAGCCCTTGCTATAGTGATTGTTACCGAGCAGGTGCTCAGCCAGTTTCAACTGGGTGAGTTAGGTGAGACAGGAGTTTCAGAGTCTAGGGGTAGGGGAGTTTTTTTTAGTTAGATCAATTCCTGCTTGCTAGGAGGAAAGGAAAAACCACAAAATATCTCAAAAGGAAAGTTTTGGTGACTATAAAGTAGGAGAGGGACACGTCCTCCTCCTCAACCTAGAGTTCCTAAAACACAGGCCACGTGGTGAGAACAACAGCTGTGAAGATCTACCAAGCAGAGCTTCGAAATCTTCCTGTAGAGCTCCTGGGCCAGGGCTCACCCTCCTGGGCCGCCTAGGCCTCCTTTCTCTGACCTCCGGAGACCCTCAGGGCAGGTGCCGTCTCATGGGCTCCATGCCCCTGAAATCCCTTTTCTTGACCCAGTGGCCTCTCTCTTCCCACCGTTTTGTTTCCCCAGGAGCTGGTGCTGATTCCTGTCGCTACCTCCCTGTTCTGCTCTCAGGGCAGCTACCCTGCCTCTTCCCGCTCCCCTCCAAGTGAAGACAGAAGTCCTCATCCTTGGTTCTCCCTGCCATACAATAACAGGCCGGCGATCGAAAAAGAACCTCAAGGATGACTAAGGAAGGAATTTCAGATCATATAAATCATTTCTGGATATCTAAGAATCGCCAAACTCGAGTCAGAAAGAGCAGGTGGCCATATCATGGGCGCCTTACCTGGGTCCCGGCCCAGTAGGGTGGGGCTGGAGCTGGGTTTTCTGCGGTCACCAGCTGAGCAGCAGGAATGAGGCTCATTTACCACAAGGTCTGCAGCAGCCCAGTGGTCACTTGTACAATATCAAAGACAGAGCTTAGGGCCACCCAGCCCAGAGGCAGGAGCAGAGGTCCCCGCTGCAGACCCAGAGAGTCAGAGGCAGGTATGTGGGGGTGTCTAACTCAGAGCAGACCAAGCAGATCAAGTCCTAGGGCAACTGCCACAGGCACTTGTGGATGTTCAGCACTTACCGTTTGTGGCAGATCTTTTGGGCTGGCAGGAAGGGGTGAAGTTGGTACCCCTTTCCTGTCTGAAGTACAGGGATGTTGGAGGTGCGGCGTGTGGCTGAGCAGCTTGAGCAAGAGTGAAGGATGAGGGGCCGGGCAGAGAACTTCCCATCCTTCTAGCCGTGACCCGTCTTCACAGGAGTGGGCCAAGCCACACTGACCTCTCTGATTAAAACTTAAAAGACCTCAGTAAACTGTCAGCCAGGGAGTTAGATGAGCCTCATTTTTAGCCCACAACAATTCCAATTGGCAAGACACAAAGGAAGTTAGGAGCATGGACCTCGGAGTTGGTCAGAGGAGGACCTAAATCCTGGTTGTGTAACATACATATATAATATGAGATACACACACATACACAACCCTGTCAAACTTACATTTCCTCAACTCTAAAGTGGGGATGATGTAATCACCTATTAAAATTGTCAGGAGAGGCCGGGCGCGGTGGCTCACGCCTGTAATCCTAGCACTCTGGGAGGCCGAGGCGGGCGGATCACTCATGGTCAGGGGTTTGAAATCAGCCTGAACAAGAGCGAGTCCCTGTGTCTACTAAAAATAGAAAGAAATTAATTGGACAACTAAAAATATATAGAAAAAATTAGCCAGGCATGGTGGCGCATGCCTGTAGTCCCAGCTACTCAGGAGGC
>CAUYRT010094979.1:0-28782 GCA_963574885.1 Lepilemur ruficaudatus
GTTGTCCAATTAATTTCTTTCTATTTTTAGTAGAGACGGGGTCTCGCTCTTGCTCAGGCTGGTTTTGAACTCCTGACCTTGAGCAATCCGCCTGCCTCGGCCTCCCAGAGTGCTAGGATTACAGGCGTGAGCCACAGCGCCCGGCCTAAATGTCAGCTATTTTTGTGGTATAAATTTGCATTGTGTTATACAAGATCAGGTGGAAATTTTTCACCTAAATTTTCTCTCTTACATGAAGAACAAAAAAAATTCCTTGAATTAGGATGGTCATCACAGAAATAGTCCTGAGAATTCAAAAAAAGTTAACTATTTTCAACAACAATATAAAGAAGAAGTTAAAGAAATATACTGAGACACCATGCAACCATTTGAAATATATGTCTTCAAAAAATACTTTATGACCTAGGAAAATGCTCAAGATAATGAGCTTTAGAAAAAAATGCTTGGGACCAGAAGTGCTTCAGATTTTGGATTTTGGAATATTTGCATTACCAGTTAAGCAATCCAAATCCAAAAATCAGAAATCCAAAATGTTCCAATGAGTATCTCCTTGGAGTATCATGTTGCTACTCAAAAAGTTCTGAATTTTAGAGCGTTTCAGATTTTGGGATGCTCAACCTGTAGGTACACTTGTTTCATATACACAGCATGTAACATGATGGGATGGAAATATTGATCATGGCTGCCATTAGGCAGAAAGCACGATTACAGATGATTTCTAAAATTTATATCCTTCTAAATTTTGAGATTTCTACAATTAATACAAATATTTTATAGTCAGGAAAAAATAAAAAATTAAAATTAAAATCTTATGGACAGTTTCCCTGGACTAAAAATCTACTCTATTCAAAAACCAACTAGACTGTGGCTTCCCCGAAGGCAATAGCCTGTTAAATAGTAGGCACAATGTGACACTAACTAATAAACTTAGAGGAAATAACAGATATAAAGAACTAGAGAATCCCAATACTCCTGAAATGTCTACCTAGATTGTTCAGCTCGTATTCCAAGGCAATTTTCGGATTGAAAAGAGGACAGCCATGCCTCATTGAAAAAGCTACCACACTCTGCATGACCAGAGACTCTCAGGACACACCCGGAAGAAGTCTGTGAAAAATTTCCTGTTACCTAGCATTGAGATTGAAGAAAGATGTTAAAAAAAAAAACAAGTCAAAGGAACAGGACAACCTGCAGACACAGTGAGGAGGGAGGCAGGATATGGCTAAATTGACTAGACTGGAAAGGTGTGGGTGAAGGAGCAAGGACGATACTCAGAGTCTGGCCTGGGCAACCAGATGGATGGATATGCCTCCCACAGGGAGGGAACACAAGGGAGTAAACAGACGTTAGGAGGAAACAGTTTAGTTTGGAACATGATGAATTTGAGGAATCTGGGGACATTCTAACAGAGAATTCCATACACAGCTGGAAGGCCAACTGGGCCAGCAATAGAGATGTGGGAGTCATTCAGAGATGTAATCTGAAGCCTCATTTTGCTTCAATATGAGAAAAGGGCAGAATACAGAAATATGAGAAAACCCAACATTTTGGAAGAGCTTATAAGAGGGTGATGCAGTCAGAAAGAACAAGAAACCATGGGAGTGTGGTGTTACAGTAGCCAAGAGAAGAATGTCAAATGCTGTGGAACCATCAACTACAGGAAAGATAAAGTAATTTTACAGATTTGACAACAAAGTGGTCACTAGTGGCTGCGGCTGGGATGCTTCCAGTGAAGTGGTGGAATGGAAGCCATTTACAGTAAGCAAGGCAAAGAATACCCTCAGGAGGTGAAGGTGAGAACATAGTCCTGAGGAGCGTGGCTCTGAAGATAAGAGAGTTCTAGGGGGATGTGAAATTGTGAAGTTAGGGGAACTTTACTTACTTACTTACTTATTTGAGACAGAGTCTCGCTCTGTTGCCGCGGCTACAGTGCAGTGGCACCATAGCTCACTGTAATCTGAAACTCCTGGGCTCAAGCAATCCTCCTGCCTCAGCCTCCCTAGTAGCTGGGACTATAAGCATGCACCACCACGTCCCACTAATTTTTCTATTTTTTGTAGAGATGGGATCTCGTTCTTGCTCAGGCTGGTCTTGAACTCCTGATCTCAAGTGACCCTCCCACCTCGGCCTCTCAGAGTGCTAGGATTATAAGCATGAGCCATTGCGCCTGGCCTTTTCTTTTTAAAGAAAGGAAAACATGAATGTGTCTAAATGCTCGTGGAAAGAAACAAGTGTGGAGAAAGAGGGTAAAAGAACTATACAGAAAGATCTCCAAGTGAAGAGAGGAGAGGACTGCAGCACACAGTGGTAGATAGATCAGCTTTAGACAAAAATAGGGATATCTCTTTTATTGTAATGGGAGAATGGGGACAAGAAGGGTAGGACTGCAGGTAAGTCAGTGGGTATGGAGCCAGGAGTTCAGAAAGTTCCTGGCTGATAGTTTTAGTTTTCTCTGTAAGTTAAGAGGAACTGTCACTTAGAGAAAGAGGAAGGTAAGTAAGATTCAGATTCCAAGAGAGAGGAGGCAGGTTTTTTTTTTTTTTTTTTTTTTGAGACAGAGTCTCACCGTGTTGCCCAGGCTACAGTGCCATGGCGTCAACCTAGCTCATAGCAACCTTACACTCCTGGGCTCAAGCGATCCTTCTGCCTCAGCCTCCCGAGTAGCTGGGACTACAGGCATGTGCCACCATGCCCGGCTAATTTTTTCTCTATATATTTTTTGTTGGCCAATTCATTTCTATTTTTAGTAGAGATGAGGTCTCACTCTTGCTCAGGATGGTTTTGAACTCCCGACCTTGAACAATCCGCCCGCCTTAGCCTCCCAGAGTGCTAGGATTACAGGCGAGAGCCACCGCGCCCAGCCTACAAGAGGCAGTTTTAACAAACCCAATTGGGGCTATTTTATACTCCTGGTGGAGAAGTGTTTCTCCAGTATGGCCTTTGAAGGAAACAATTCATACCTCTTAGGCATTCAAAAATGGCAGCTGCTTCTCCCTTGCCCGCCTTTATCTCATCTTCTACCATCTAGTCAATAATTTTTTTATTCATTCAACAAATACTGACTGAACCCCACCCCCACTAAGTGCCAGGCTCTGCAATGAGGTTAGGGAACAAGTATAAGACAAGCTCTCTGGCCTCGTAGAGCTTAGTCTAATAGCGAGTAAGCAGTTAGCAAGTAAATACACAAATATACGATCACTAACTGGCACAGGGCACATGGCAACTTACTGGGATGATAAAAATAGTCTCTGTAATAATTAGGGCAATAGCAACCTGATTTTATATCTGCCAAAACTGACCTGGGTATTTTGTTGTATGTAAATTATAGTTCAGTTAAAAATAAAATGATCTCAAATTATGTTCATTGCTATGACGGAAAGATAAAGGATACTATAATATTGATTAAAGGACCTGGGAAGGCTTCTCTGAGAAACTGACATTTAAAATAAAACCTGAAAAATGAGCCATTAGCCAGGTCCAAGGGAGAAGGAAGGGAACTCCAGGCAGAGGGAACATTCTGGGGAAGGAACCAGAGGGAGAAAAGATCACAGTGTATTTAAAGACCTGAGAAGGCCGGTGTGGCTGAAGCTGAAGTGTAGAGCATGTGGGGTTAGTAGGAAGAGATGAGGCTGAAGAAGTAGGCTAGGATTAGATCACACAGGACCTTGTAATCAATGATTTTAGATTTTACAAGCACATCAAGCACCATTAGTAGGTTTTAAGTAGAACCTGATTTGCAAATACCACCTCTCTGTAGAGAATGGACAAGGGTAAGAGTGGAAGCTGGATGCTGCCTTGAAGCAAATTGGAAATAGCTTCAAGACTTACTATGGAGGTAGAATCAACAAGACTGTTTGTGGTAGATTAGGAGGAGGGGGTGGGCCGGGCACGGTGGCTCATGCCTGTAATCCTAGCACTCTGGGAGGCAGAGGCGGGTGGAAGTGGGCAGATTGTTTGAGCTCAGGAGTTCAGGACCAGCCTAAGCAAGAGCGTGACCCGTCTCTATTAAAAAAATAGAAAGAAATTAGCTAGACAACTAAAAACATATAGAAAAAATTAGCCGGGCATGGTGGCGTATGCCTGCAGTCTCAGCTACTTGGGAGGCTGAGGCAGGAGGATTGCTTGAGCCCAGGAGTTTGAGGTTGCTATGAGCTAGGCTGATGCCACTGCACTCTAGCCCAGGTGACAGAGACAGACTCTGTCTCAAAAAAAAAGAAAAAAAAAAAGGGAGGGGGTGAAGGAGAGTTATTAAAGATAATGTAAAGGTTTATGGCATATGCAAAATGTGGAAGATGGGAGGAGAATCAGATACTGGAGGCAGTGGGAGTGTTAGGATCAACAGTACTCTTGGGTAAAAAGCTTGAGGTGTCAATGAAATATCTAAATAGAAATGTTCAACAGGTTGAGCTAGAGGCCTGTGCTCAGGAAAATGGCTGGACTGGGATATAAAAGAGGGAGTTGTTAGCATACAACAGGCATTTAAAGCTCTGAGAATAGACACTACCTATTGGTGATCTCAGCCAAAGCAATTTGTATAATGTGGTGGGGACGGGGATCAGACTGAAGAGCATCCATGAATAAATGGAAGTGAAGAAGTGTAGGTAACTCTTAAGGAGCTTGGCTTTGAATAGGGAACAGGAAGTAGTAGCTGGAAGGAAATTAATCCAAATTTTCCAGTTCTCTTTGAAAATCCAAGAGTCTGACAACAATGAGCCTGGATTTCCCTATGACAGCAGCAGGCTAAAAGTACATGATTATCTCCTTTAAATGTGGTACGAGCTTTCCAGTTTGCCATTTTCTTATGAGCTCACTTCCCTTATTTAATATGCCTACCTAGCCTCTCTAGGTAGCTGCAATTCCCCCATTCTAGAACATTCTGATGGGAAGGATCCAAGAGAGAAGAGGCTGAAATTGTTGATCAAACTTCTGAACTACTCTTTCCACTCTATTCCTGTCATGCTCTCAGCCTAACTCATCCCCTGCTTCAAATCTTTCCCTCAACATGTCCCTCAAACCTTCAAAGAGTCCCAGTATTTCAAGATGATACATCACACTTCATCACCTTATCTCAACTCATTCTCTAAAACAATGGTTCTCAATTGGGGGAGGAAGAGTTGATCTTGACCACCAGGTGACATAATGGTAATATCTGCAAATATTTTCTGCATGTCACAAACGTGAAGTTGGGGGTGAGGGGAGTGCTAATGGCATCTAGCAGGGAGAGGCCAAGCATGCTGCTAAACATTCCACAACACACAGGACAGCGCCTTCACAATTATTCGGTCCAAAATGTTAATGGTGTTGAGGTTGGGAAACTCTGCTTTAAAATGTGAACCCCATGAGAACAAGGTCCTCCATGTCAGTCTTGTTCACTGCTAGTGTCTAGAACAATGTCTGGAAAGTGCACAACAAACATTCCTTCAAGCAGGTGAATCTAGCCCTTGCTTTTTTCACTTACACCCAAGTCCCTTCCCCCTCCCACACATACTAAGCTCCAGTCACACAGAACAGAGGGCTGGCACTTTCTCACATGGGCCCGACTTTCATAATTTTGCACCTCTGATTTGCTGCCAAATCCAGTACCATCACATGCCCAGCTCCCCAAAATCCCTATCCATCAACTCCACTAAATCCAAAGATACTAAAACACTACTCTCGCTGTTGCATTTTCCTTCACAAAATATGGTTGAAAGAGCCACCCTGAACAACATTTGGCAAACTAGCAGCCACAGAGCTAAATCAAAAGCTGATCTTTACTTGGCTGGCATACTACATACGCATACATATACAGTCTTTATTACTACCGTTAAAGAAGTGAATGCTGTGAGGCGGTGCAGGCACCCTCTGGTGGCTCTAGACCCCATCTCCAGCCTAACACCCCTGAAAGGTCACACTACTTGCCAGGATGCTGAGGCATATGAGTCTGTGACTGTTCCACCACCAAGTACTCGCCACGTTCTCAGGTAAAGGCGGTGCCCCAGCACCACGAAGCTGGTTATCTAGAGCTGGAGGAAGACGCACCTGGACTTCATCGTCCTTGCGGATGGGCATGGAGCGAACATTGTACTTCTGCCGCAGCTCCTTGGAGAGCGGGGACGACATGATCTTCCTGCGCACGTGCGAGGGGGCATTGAAGTGGCGTTTGCGGTTTTTGCTTCGGTCCGAAGTCACGAAGGGATTGAACTTCATGGTGACTGTCTGCAAAGAGTGGGAGAGGAGCGAAGGGGGACGCTCAGTGGGATACATGGGCCACTCCTCCCCATCCCTGTGGAAGTGCTCTACAGAGAAAAGATGGCCTCGGAAGAAGGCGACTGAGGGGGCATGGGGCGTGCGAGTGGCCTGAGTGTTACTAAGATGTGCGCGGGCAGCGCACGCCTGACCAAAGGGGTCGTAGGGAGAGGGCGGCCCTAGGTCCTTGAGGCTGCGAGAGGAATGTTCGGGCTGGAGAAGAATGGACAGCTGAGGGTTCACGCAGAGAGCGCTGGGATGCCGCTTGGCTCCGCGACACAGGAGGGAAAGGTCCCAGCGGGTCGGGTGGGGGTGGGCTTCAGAGTCCGCGAAAACGATAGCACCTGCTCACCTACCTGACGCCGCACGGACTCAGGCAGCGAGCGCGCAGGGCCGGAAGTAGGCGTCCTTGCCGCGCAAGCGCAGAAAGATACCGGTGGCCCATTCCCTTCGGAACGAAGTGGAATGGCGCCCCCTGCGGCTTGGGGTGGGATCGCAGCGCCTCGTTCCTGGGAGCCCGGGGGCGGGAGGGGAGGTGCTAGGCCGCGCCATGCTGGCAACCCGGAAGAGCTGGCGCCTCCGAGGATAAGGGCCTACTTTTGTAGGGTCTGCAGTAGAGGCTCATTGGCATTCTTTTAATAGGCACACTGTCCGTGGTCTCTCACCTACCCACACTGTTTCTTTGCCCTGTTGCCTGCCACCATGATACTGCAAGTACCAGCTGCAGACCAGCTTCTTCAAAATCACCAAGAAGCCTGTTCAAAATGCAGATTCTCGGGTCCTACCACAGTCTCACGAAACCAGACGGTGGTAGGTGCGAGTCAATTCTGAATTTAAAGCAAGCATTCATCTTTCCACCCTCAAACCTGAGGACCGAACTCTGATCCTTTTTCTTTTGCCCAAAATTCCTTCCTAAGGAGGCCAGATGAGTCATGCTCACAAATGGTAAATTCCCACTAAGCAGGTTTTGCTAAACAAATAAATTGTGGTTAGGGCTCACATCTTTATCTTAAATTGAGCATTTCCTTTCTGGTCTTTTAGACAAAGCTTAACTCTCCCAGCCAATTATCAGCCAAAGAATCTTTAAACCCACCTATAACCTGTAAGCCCCCCCCCTTCGAGATGTCCCGCCTTTTGGGACCAAACCAATGTATGCCTCCCACGGATTGACTGATGACTTTACCTGTAACCTCTGTCTCCCTGAAATGTATAAAACCAAACTGTAACCTAGCCACCTTGAGTCCACTTGCTCAAGGTTTCTTGGGAGTGGCTCCGGGTCATGGTCCTCAAATTTGGCTCAGAATAAACTCCTTTTAAATATTTCAGAGTTTGGATTTTTTCCGTCCACACATTCAAACAAACTTTCCTTTTTTTTTTTTCTTTGCTCAAGTTAGTTTGGAGTGAATTTTGATTACTTAAAATCCAAAGAACCTGGCCTAAAACAGTTGCCCTTTATGGCCCAAATTCCTCAGGTTATTGAGTTTACTTTCTCATACTTCTGGCCCCATCTGTTTGTTGTGTAACTTGTTGTGTGTTAAGGGCTCGAAGGCATCCATCAACCCTGAGGATCTGTTTTATCTCCAGAATCGGCCAACCTAACAGGGGAAACAAGTATCTGCTAGTATTTTGCCGAGCAAGCTCCTAAATCATCTCGTCTCCTGCTGGGTATGATTGTGTCATTTAATAGCGTAACCATTTCCCCCCAAACTTCAGCCTGTGTTTGCTTTCGATTATCTATTGCATCTCCTGATAAACTTCCCTTCTCAGCTTCATGTCTGGACATTTCTCCGTCAAAATTAGTCATAGTTAGAGGTTATGCTGGGATGAGTTTTCCAAAGGGGCCAGTGTTTTTATTCTAGGCCAAGACTAAACCAGTGTCTGTTTTACATGTAGGGTGGATGAGAATTGGAGAAACAGACTCTTCCACCTCAAGGCTCTGTAACACAAGCTAGACTGTCTCCAGCACACAAGAGCTCACAGAAGACAAAGGATTTCACATAGCGAGAAGTGTGTGAACTAAAACAAAATCTGAAGCTTCCCAGCCAACTGAATGGACCCCCTTTTGGCCAAAGGGACCCCAGAAATACCCTAAAGCTGAGCTGCTGGCCGTGAGAAAGGAGACATGCCTCGTCAGGCCACCCCTCCCTTCTTGGAGATATCCTTTGTAACTTATGAACAGGCCTAAGGCTATGCAGGGCAAAGCTTAAATCACACCTGCAGGCCATCAATTTACTTAACAGGTCACTTGAATCCTTAAAGTATTCCAAGCCTTTAGACAAAGCTTCATCTCTGTAAGCAATAACAAATCAAAGAATCTTTCAGTAAAGATATTAACCATGCCACGAAATAATGGCCCTGATACAGGCCGCAACTGAGCCCAAGCCGGGGGCCATCACGCACTGCCCTGGTCACCAAAAAAGGAGACCCTTGTGTTACAAAAAGAAATTAAGCCACTGACAGGGCCGCTCAAGAGGGCACTAAGGGTGACCTGTTCCTTGGGGCCTTGATACCCAAGCTAGATTTAGATCAATATAAAATCGATCTAACTACACTAACCCTAAAGACTGGGGCTTTGATACTTGGGATGACACAACTGAGCAGAGACAGAATTTTCAAGGACTCATTCTTTCACCCGAAGCCTTAGTTCGGCCCCTTCTGAGACACCCCCCCAAACACACACATTATGGGCGTGACGCTTTAATGGATTTGGCAAGCCCTCCTTTACGAGGACCCCGTTTACAACAAGCTGTCTAACAAATCAAAACGGTCCACAGTCAAAAAAGCGACCCGCTGCAAAGGGAACCCAACATGCGGGGACCCACCCTTTCAATCGATGATTGACAAATTGATCTCACTCAGATGCGTAAAATGAACAGAAACCTCAAATACTCACTTGTATTAGTAGATGCGTTTTCAGGCTGGATAGAGACAGACCCACCAGAACAGAGAGAGCATCTAAAGTCACCAAAATCCTCCTCAAAAAACTCAGTCCGAGGCCGGGTGCGGTGGCTCACGCCTGTAATCCTAGCACTCTGGGAGGCCGAGGTGGGAGGATCGCTCGAGGTCAGGAGTTCAAAACCAGCCTGAGCAAGAGCGAGACCCCATCTCTACTAAAAGAAACATAGAAAGAAATTAACTGGCCAACTAAAAATATATAGAAAAAATTAGCCGGGCCTGGTGGCACATGCCTGTCGTCCCAGCTACTCGGGAGGCTGAGGCAGGAGGATTGCTTGAGCCCAGGAGTTTGAGGTTGCTGTGAGCTAAGCTGACGCCACGGCACTCTAGCCCAGGCAACACAGTGAGACTCTGTCTCGAAAAAAAAACCAAAAAACTCAGTCCGAGATACGGGCTCCCTCCCTCCGTACAGAGTGATAACGGACCCTCCTATATATTGGAAGGGACTCGACAAGTAAAGCCCTACATCTAAAACAAAAATTCCATGCATCCCAGAGACCTCGATCTATGGGAAAAAAAAATGAAGACATAAATCATACCTTAAAGAAAACGATAATAATATTGATGCTGAAAACCCACCAAAAGTGGGATAAGGGGTTGCCAATTGTCTTCCTCCGGCTAAGGGTAGCCCCTAAAAACAGACCCAAGTTAAGCCCCTATGAAATAGTTTGTGGGAGACTCTTGCTAACACCCCAAGGTAAGTGTGGTGATATAACCATAAATTAAAAAAACCAGAGTAAAACAATGTATCAAATCAATAAACCAAATACCACTATACATGAGTTTGCCCCAGTGCAAAGCACCCCTAGGCTGGGTGTTGCTTAAAGCCTAAGAAAAACAAGGACCCGAATAACAACTGATAGAAAAGTCAAAGAGACCCTATAAAAGTGCCTCTAACAACTCACACCTTGTTCAAATTGTCAGGGGTAAAACCTTACGTCCGTCACACCAGCATAAACCGGCGTCCCATGGCAGAAGAGGACCCAAGCCCCCAGTGGATGGATGGGCCAGCCTTTGGGTGATCTAAGGATGGAGAGACAGCTGCTTTGGAGAGATTTCCCAGAAAGAACTGGGACTCCAAGAGGATCTGGACATTTCCCAAGATCAACAGCTAGCAAGGGGTTGAGATGGGATGGAAAATGTCCCAGGGGAGCAGGGCCTAAGTGACAGATGCACAGCTGGCATCCACATTCCTCCTGCGTAGGCCGTCATTAGGATTGCAAGGAGCACTCGAGCCCACGTAAGAGTTTGTGTGAGCATTGTGAACAGGGCGTAAGCCCACTGGGGAGGGCGCGTGAAGGACCCAAATCCTGGAAGTGCACCTCCAGGGCAGGAGCTGGGATCAGTTTGGGGGTAAGGAGGTCCTGGGGAGCAGCCCCTGGGAATCGATTCTATCCACTTGTGCTCCCATCCACCTTTGTTCCCGGACCTACCCTCAGTCTGAGCTGGTGCTTCTCCACGCGGCTCCTGCTGCCTCGTCCTTCCTCTTCCCGAGATGCTCGTGGGCCTGACCCCACGTTCTGGCTCCTCCCTGATCTCAGCCCCAGCTGCCTCTGCTAACAGCCTTGCTCTCTCAGGATTTCTTCGTTTATCTAATTGGGAGAGAGAATCGGATTAGGCCAGCTTACCTTGCTTTGAGGTCCCTGGTTTGGTACCCATCGTTTTGGCTGAAGAGGAGAAAGAGGGAGGTCACAGAGCAAACACCGTGGTTGCATGAAGGCCGTGCACCCCAAGTAGGGTCTGTGAGCGGGACGGCACGGTGATTCCCATTTCCAGGAGAAGTCTTTATCCGAGGCCGCTCAGGGTGCCTTAGAATGAAATAACTCCTTATCTCCCCAGCTCCCGAGTCCTCATGGTCAGGGTGGGTAAGACGATCTACTGTTCCAGGTGTCTTGCCTAGTTGAAAGTAAAATTCGTAAGCTCCTTTAAGGTAGGGATTTTTGTTTGTTTTATGCATTGCTGAATTCCAAGCACCTAGAACAATGCCTGGCATAGAGTAGGCCCTGCATAAATATTTGTTGCATGAACAAATAAATGATGTTGCAGCATCCAGCAACTCCGACATGTTGCGGTCAGTCGTGGGAAAAACGAATCTGTCTGCTGCCCTGGCTCTGGCTGCCGGTCAATGCTAACGCCATCCTAACGAGAACACAGCCGTGCAGGTACCTCCCTCTCCAGAAAAACCGCTTATTATTTGCTTAGAAGCAAACAAATATTTTTGGGTCACCTGCTGGTTTCGATTCTTGCTAATAACTGAAGATTACCTGGGTGGCCTGGAAAGGAATCCGTTTCAAGCATCCTCAAGGAACACAGGTGGCAAGAGGGCAACACATTTGAACTCGTGGTTCTCAGCTAGGGGGGATTCTGCCCTCTGTGTGGAGACATTTCTTGAATTGTGGTGAAATAAACATAAAATTTACCACCTTAAGCATTTTGAAGGGGACAGCTCAGCAGCGTCACGTTCATGCACACCGTTTTGCGACCCATCTCCCAAACCGGTTTCATCTTTGCAACACTGAAACTCTGCATCCACCGAATAATAACTCCTCATTCTCCCCGCCACCCCTGACAACACGCTTCTGCTTTCTGTCTCTGTGAGTTTGACCCTAGATACTTCATGTGAGCGGAATCACCTGGTACTTGTCTTTTTGTGACCGGCTTATCTCACTTAGCAAAATGTCCTCAAGGTGGTTCATCCACACTGTAGCAGTGGCAGAATGTTCTTTCTTTTTAAGGCTGAGTAATGCTCCATTGTAGAACACGGATGCACCGCATTTTGTTTATCCATTCAGCCGTCAGGGAGCATTCGAGTGGCTTCCACCTTTCGGTGAGTATGTATATACAAATTTCTCTTTTGAGACCCTGCTTTCAATTCTTCTGGGTATAGCCCAGAAGAATTGCTGAATTATATGGTGGTAATTCTATTTTTAATTTTTTTGAGGAATTGCCATACTGTTCCATAGGGCTAGACCATTTATATTCCCACCAACAACGTACAAGGGTTCCAGTGTCTACACATCCTCACCAACACTTGTTATTTTCTTTCTTTCTTTCTCTCTCTCTTTCTTTTCCCTTCCTTCCTTCCTTCCTTCTCTCTCTCTCTTACCTTTTTCTCCTTCCTTATTTCTTTCTCTCTCTTTCTTTCTTTCTTTTTTTTTTTTGAGACAGAGTCTCACTCTGTTGCCTGGGCTAGAGTGCCGTGGCGTCAGCCTCGCTCACAGCAACCTCACACTCCTGGGCTCAGGCGATCCTCCTGTCTCAGCCTCCTGAGTAGCTGGGACTACAGGCGTGCGCCACCATGCCCAGCTAATTTTTCTATATATATTTTTAGTTGGCCAATTAATTTCTTTCTCTTTATACGAGAGAGACGGGGTCTCGCTCTTGCTCAGGCTGGTTTCAAACTCCTGACCTTGAGCGATCCGCCCACCTGGGCCTCCCAGTGTGCTAGGAGTACAGGCGTGAGCCACCCCGCCCGGCCCTCTCTTTCTTTCTTTTTAATGGTAGCTGTCCTGATGAGAGTGACGTGCGGAGACATTTTTAGTTGTCACAGCTTGGTGGGGGGTGTCATTGGCATCTAGTGGGAAGAGGTCAGTGACGTTGCTAAACATCCCATAACGCACGGGCCGGTCCTCTGCAACAAAGAATTAACTGGCTCGAACGTTGACAATGCCAAGGTTGGGAAACCCTGATTTAAACACTCAGGTTCATCTTTCAAGGCAAACCTCATCCCCCAGCGCATGCGGCCTTTCTCTTCTTTGTTAAGATGCTCAAAAGCAAAGACCACCCCAAATATCTAGAAAGGGAGAAAGGACTGAGAAGAAGGGCAACGTCTCTTTTATTCAAATTTATTGGAAGTTTACAAATGTATTACAGACATCAGTAAAACATCATATTCATTTTACAGGGCACAGATCTCAAGCAAAGTGTTCAGAACAGTCTCTGGCAGAGCCCACACCAAAGGCCGGTTACAGGCCTTCTTAACAAACAGCTTGACACTCAACACGGAACACAGACTCTGGCCTGCCTCACCTTCTCAGGCCCTTTGAGGTTTTGTTTATGCACTTGAAAAATTAAAGCAGGAGATGGGCAAAGCAATCCCGTGTAGGAAAATGTGAGTTTAGGAGAGGAAAATCTGCTGAAGTCCTAATTTGCTAAAGAAAATAGAGGACCCATAGGCCTTAGAATGTTAATTCAGGGCCCATGATGGCCTCGTAATGAAAAATATGGAAATCAGCTAGATAGGATGGAGAACAGGCCTTATTGGTAAGTAACTCTCTCTGAAAAATTTAGAAAAGCTGGGTCAGTGACCTACTGAACATCAGTGGCCAAATGCCCAGTAGGGTGAAGGGACAGCTCAGAAACGCTCAGGATAGAACAAGACGACCTTTTCTATCCTACGGATTCATCATGTCCAAAGAACAGAAAGGTTTTCCTAACACTGTGTGACTTTCCCCTTCTCCTTCTTATTCCCTTGAGGAAAGCTGGTTTTGTCAGCAGGAAGTTAGGCTTAGGAAATAGCATTGCTCCCAACAGTGGGTCACATTTTACGGGAGGCTTGAGTGGACTGGGCTACTGTTAGGAGAAAATGGAAAAAGAATCCAACCCTTTCCTGATCTGCACCTCGCGGACTACTTCCGAAGGGTCATGCAAACGAGCTTCGGTGTCTGCTGAGGCCCCGGAGGGACAAACCTCCGGAGACAAGGCAAAGGTCCCTTCATTTCCACTTCTCTAGTGCTTAAAGAAATGTACCTCAAAAGGTGGCAATCCGGAACTGCCTTCCCAGCGGCAGTGGAGGCCTGGCTCCGGAGTCCCGCATGTGAACGCTGCCTGCACAGCCCATCTGAAGGCCCTGGAGGTGCTAAGCAGTTGCTATTAGCAACGCTTCTGGCATGAAGTATTCAGATAACTGGTTCAATTTTCCACTTCCCTTTGTCATAGATGGAACCTCCTTCTTAGGCGTTAGCATCACGGTTTCTGTTAGAAATACATAAAGAGCATTTCTTTTTGGAATTTAAATATTTGTTTTATGTCTTGTTAGAAGGTGGGATTAAATGAAGAGTGAGATGGAGTCTTATCTGACCTCTGAAAAATGCACAGAAGGCCACCTAGGGTAACCAGCAAAGAACAGGAAAATGGCAAAGGCCGAAGACATCCGTCATCCTTTGGCCCAAGAAGTAAGCTTCCTCTAGTCCCCATCATCCGAGGGGCAGGGGGGTTGCAGTCTCCAAATGACTTATGAACGATGCTTCCGAGATGTCTGGTCTATCGTTTCCGTTCCATGGCAAGAGAGCCAAGGGTGGAAAGACAGATAAGAATCAGTTCACAGATAAGATTTGTTATCAGACAAATTTAAGATCGGCTCTAATCAACTGGCCCTGGCTGGTCAGAGTGTTGCAAAGATGGCTCAGGCTGCATCCGCCTTCTCTGGGAAAAGTCTACAGTGACACCCTGGGTCTATCTGCTCGGGCTGCAGGGAGCGCAGAGCACATGCCACGGTGTACGCCATCCCTGGCCCCACCTGAACTCAACAACAGCTAGCAGTACCCAAGGAGCAGAAAGCCGCTGCAGGAGGAGAAGAAAACATGACCTTGTCACAGTGCAGGAGCATCGTACGGGATGAGAAAGTGCGGCCTCCACGTCCCATATTAGAAACACAAAATTGCTTGTTTGCTTAGCTGGTTGGGAGTAGAAAGGAAGGACTATGGGACCAGCAGGAAGGTGGCAAGCCACCAAAGACACGGGGACTTCTCTCTTGGACATGCGGGAAACCAGGAAGCATGGTTCCGATCTCCCTCCCCCATTCACCTTCACACTCGGTAGAGATCCCAGAAGAACAGAAGGAAGGGTCCCCGAATGCCATGCTCAGTGCCACCTGGCTGCTAAGGAGCTTCTTCACAGTATCCAAGGATAGTGTGCATTGGCAGGGCCATTCAGGAGAGTGGCAATGACCTAGAGTTCTTGGGCCTGGGAAGGAGCCCCAGCTATACTGCCACTGAATTGAGCAGTGATAGGAAAGGAACTGAATTCCAAAGTTGTGGTTCTAACCGAAAGACAAGAAGACCAATACTAAGAGTGGTAGGAAAACAAAACAGAACAAAACAAAACCCAATCCAGCCAAGGCATTAGAGAGGAGAGAACACTGGGAAAAGATTATTCTTCTGAAAACCAGTCTATTAAAGATGAAATGATGATCTAAGAAGTGAGTACAGGCCCCACTCAAAGAAGAAACGTGACAGGCCGGGCGCAGTGGCTCACACCTGTCATCCTAGCACTCTGGGAGGCCGAGGTGGGCGGATCGCTCAAGGTCAGGAGTTCGAGACCAGCCTGAGCAACAGCGAGACCCCGTCTCTACTAAAAATAGAAAGAAATTAATTGGACAACTAAAAATATATAGGAAAAAAAAATTAGCTGGGCATGGTGGCGCATGCCTGTAGTCCCAGCTACTCAGGGAGGCTGAGGCAGGAGGATCGCTTGAGCCCAGGAGTTTGAGGTTGCTGTGAGCGAGGCTGACGCCACGGCATTCACTCTAGCCTGGGCAACAGAGTGAGACTCTGTCTCAAAAAAAAAAGAAGAAACGTGACCACTAAGAAGAGCCAGTGATGATGATGGAGGAATCAGGTGAGGACCTTAAGTTCTTGCCTCAGGAAAGATGCATTAAGTTTTGGGGACTGGGATTCTGGGAGGCTATGTGTAAGTTATCACTAACACGTGGAACTCCCAGTACAACGACGTTCTGCCCTCAATAGGGCACTGACTTGGAGTTTCCACCGTCATCGTAAGACACTGGCCTTCCTCCTGCAGCATCCTCCAGGAGGGGCCTGGCTGCATTTCAGGTAGGGAGAAGAGATCTGCAGGGTTGCAGTAGATGGAGGTGATCTTGCTGGTAGACAGTTGGACCCTGAGGCTTGCATCCCGTAATTTCTCAAGCTCCGACCAGGTCAGTCCCTGGCTGCTCTCTGCAATGACTTACACCTCCAGTCCCCTTTGGGTACTGGTTATGCGTCAGTTTCTAGGCCACCTTCTTTCTGCTGATGGTGGCTAAAGCTTTTTGTGGGAAATATAAGAGGTGCTCTGAGAAAAACAGGGCTAGGAAGCAACTTTTACCAGGAGGGTTTCCATCACTGGATTCGGGGCCACAGAGGATGGACATATTTTCAACCATTTGCTAAGTTAAGTGATCCACTTTCCCCTTCTCTTTTCTTTCCCCCCCAAAAAATGCCTCTTTATTCTCATCGATCAAGGAACCCAAAACGCCACATTGGACTCGTCCGATTTCTACCAGAAACCTGCCACTTTAGCAGCACGGCGTCATTTCTTAATCAGTTTGCCAAGCAGTTTACAAACTTACTGTACAAACGTAATAGAGTTAATTCTCCGGAGGCTCGGATAATTAGTGAAGCATTTAGATATGAAGATAGCATGCGGAAAACGGCCACAACCAACATTTGCATCGCTTTTTTGTTTTTAAAAAAAAAAAATCAGTGACAATGACAAATGTCATATTAATACCTGAAAAGCAAATTATTTTAATACATCCTGAACGGAGTGCGATTACCACGTCCTTTACAGCCTTCCTTTCCCCAGACCCCTTTGGGATGGTGTCTGACAAGCCACTCTGTCCATTCTCTCCGTAAGAAATACTAGAAAATGTTAGCTACTGTACTGAAAAGAGACCACGCTCACCTCACCACGGCAGACGACCACGGAGGCACACCGTGCGCCACGTCGACAATACATCTCAATAAAGGTGGCTCCTCCGAGGGATTGTTTCGACTGCCACAAGCCGTTAAGGGGAGGAGGAGAACGGAAGAAAAAGCAAGTGCTTCGTTTTTAACCGAAGCAAGGGAGGGAGTTTTATTTTACTATAAACAGCACAACCGTTAAATGTCTCTGTTAAGCAAACTCACTTTTGAGCCCATTTTCCGTCTGGCCAACAGTCCTCAAAGTTCAAAATGCAAATCCGCCTTTCAACAAAGTCTGGTTTTTTTTTGAAAGTCATGACACTGAAATCCCAGCGGCTCATCCTTCCTAGGGAAGCCAGATGCTCTGGTTCCTGAGCCGGTCAAGCTGGATTCTTTTTCTACAAGCACTGGGGGCTGTTCAAGGAGGTTGTCACCTCGCCTCTATTTCCTTTCTAGAAGTTCTTCTTGTCCCTGACCCTCCTTCAACTTCTACCCTTGTTCTGCTCTCTGGTTGCAAGTTGCCTTATTCCGTCTCCACACATAACATGCGACACACCATCCCTCCCAAAACCCCCCTCTAGAACCTTCTATCCCTCAATTCCAAATCTTAAGTTCATTTGCTTTGAGGACACAAGCGGTTGTCAGGCTATAAGGCAGCGGCTCCGTCTGCCTTGGTAAAGGAGAGCAGATAACACAGTCCAGGAAACATAAGCACCAGAACACAACGCCACACTCAGAACAACGTCATGCTGACACCAAACGAGGGCACTACTCACAGTCACCTTTACTTTCCCCAAGGGACAGATCAACATTGAGCAACTTCGACGTTCCCAGCAGGGATGACATTTTTCTCACGGAACTTTACTGACACCGATTGGTTTCTCTAATTGGTGAAAGTTACATTTGCAATTTAAAAAAAGAATAAATAAATACTACCACTTTGTAGAGGATAAATTCTACTGAGGGTGGGAGCAGACAGATGGAAGGAAGGACGGGGGCTCCGTAAGATGGAATGGAGCATAAAATGCTTTGGGCATTGTAGTTATTTATTTTTTTCAGCCACAAAAAGCCAAATTGAATATATTCCTTTGAAAAAGGTCTCACTGACATGTAACAAATTTGTATAGAAAAAAAAAAAAACAAAAACGGTGGTCCTGGGCCACCTTTGAATACTACTTACTCAAAGACGACGGTGGTTGTGCATGCAAGATATAGAAATCCCTTTGATATTACAAAATACAAAAATATTTTATCAGAATTCTCATTTACATAGCATTTACAACGGACGTGTAAATAACTTAAGTCTTGGGTCCTGGATAATCAAACAAATTACTCACTGAAAAAAAAAAGGGTCCTAAAAGTAAGAGAACCAGAGAGGCTGTAACAAGCGAGCAGGAAACAATGTGCCATCCAGGGCGTGGCAACTCAACACGGAACCAGCGGGAAGGAGGTGACCTACCCCTGGCCTCGACAAGAGTCTGCTGTGTCCCCAAAGTGAAATGTGCAAATAATATTCGACATGCCAAGAACTGTGATGACCTATGCAGTCAATCTGGAACTCCGCCTCCAGCCACTGAGAGCATTTTTTTTTTCCTTTTTACACCCACCCCTGCACGAGCCACCCCCAAACGCGCTTTAAAACTGGAAAACAGTGCAAGCTCCTGAACTGACATTCTTGGCCCCCGCGTCCCCCCCCCCCGCCCCGACGCCAGCCGCCTTAGGAGATGATGCAGTTTTTGCTTTTCTGTCTTTTCCTGCTGTGCAGCTGCGCTCTGCCGCCCAGTGAGGAGGACTTGGGGAGGCCCAGCGAGGAGGCCTTGGGGAGGCCGTAGGAGCCGTACCTGTGCAGCAGCTCGTCGCTGGTGACGTAGCGCAGGCGGGCCGGCTGCGGGATGGGCTCCCCCAGGAAGTAGCCCTCGTTGTCAGACTCCGAGGAGGAGGAGCAGGTGGAGCACCAGTCGTACTCGGCAAAGCAGGGTCCCCAGCGGTCCCCGAGGGCGTTCTGCAGGGCCAGGTCCGACACAGTCCGCGCGCACGGGCCGTACAGGTCCCTGCGGGAGCCGCCGTGCGCCAGGCTCTCCTGGAAGCTCCGCTGGCGCACGAACGGGTCGTAGTCCTCCCTGGCCCGCAGCGGGGGCCTCTCCTTGGACCGCGACGCGGCCTCCCGCTCGCCGGCCAGGTGCAGCGCGTTGTCCGAGCGCGAGCGCCGAGAGCGCCGGGACCGGTGGGGGCGGAAGCGGCGGCCGTCATCGCGCGGGGTCGCTCTCCTCCGGGTGCGCTCGCTCAGCGGCTGCACCCTGGCGCCCTCCGAGCCCGGCGGCGGCAGCTGGCCGCCCACCACCCCGCCGTCAAAGTCGAAGCTCTGGTGCATCCTCCCGCGGGACTGCAGGTCTCTGTAGCCCAGGGGGGTGCCGAGCTGGTGCAGGTTCCCCTCCATCTCCTGGTACTGCTGGGCGGAGAGCAGGCTGCGGACGGACTCCGCGCTCCGGAACTGCATGGACGAGTTGAGGGTGCCCATGTTGCTCAGCTTCTCGGAGACGTTCATTCCGGAGTCTTTGCTGAGGTCTGGCATGGAAAACCGGGAGAGGTGCTCCTGGCGCTTGGCACCGCCGTCAGCGGAGAGGCCTGGAGTGGAGGGGTGGGAGAGAGGAGAGGACCACAGAGGTTAATACAAACGTGCAACAAGGGGAGTCGGTACGTATGGTTGTGTTGTGCACTGCACAAGGGGGTCTCCCAGATGGCACGTGCGTACGTGAAGGGAGGAGGCTCTCCCCACTCCACAGCAGGGCAGTGTCCGCCTAGAGGAGGCGCTGGCTTAAAATGCATCCACAAAGATGCATTTTACTAGTTACTAATTCCTCCAAAGGCTCATCAGAGTTACAAAGAGCCCACTGAGTATCTCTTGCATGTTTAGAGTTTCATTTTACGAAGTACTCCAATTACTTCTCTGATTCTAATGATGCAGGACAGATACGTCTGTAGGACAGATATTTTGGATGAGGAAACTTTAAGCTATAGAGGCTGGGCCATGTCCACGCTGTTCTTGGCAGCACTGAACACTAGTTCCCTGACACTGGACCAGCTTACTTCTCGGTGAGCCTGCAGCCGTTTCCTGCTCTGCCTGCTGTCCCTAAGTGGCAGGGAGCCCTCTGTCTCAACTGTCTTGATTGGACACTAAGTGACTCCCTAGGTGTAGCTAGAGGAGGGATATTTACTCTGTCAGCCTGTTTAGTGAATTCTCCAGAGTTATAAATGGGTCGGTCTCTAGCAGCCAGAAGAAGCGAGTGAAACCCCGGGACGCCCCTCCGTCACCTGGGGAGGCACTTTAACAAATAAAGCAGCGGCTCTAATGCTAACAGCAGATGCTCCTAGCAATGGACCTCCGTGTCCTAAGTGCTGTGAAATGAGCTCCTGGCATGCTGAGATGGAGACTATTTTGAAGGTAGTGGGACACAGTGACTTCCCTAACTTCCATCTGCTCATCTCAAAGCAGCACCGTCCAAGGAAACACTCCAGAATGGGCCAGGTGGCGAAGTCTCAGCATTTTCCACTCATTGTACATTGAAAGGATCAGCAGTTCAGCCATTTCTGGTCCCAGACAACACACCTTTGGATTGCAAAGGACCATTGTCACCCCTGTCACTGATTATCCTTGCCTCCTGCTGAAGCCGATGACTTCTTCTTCCCCGACAAAACCAAAGTGATGCTACGAGCACTTCGAAAAATGATTTGACAACATCCACTGCAGCTAACTATGCGTACGTGTCCATATAGGAATTATGAATAAAGCCACTTTGAATATCCTTGTCCATTTTTTTCTGTGGACATCTGCACTCATTTCTGTTGGGTATATAACCAAGAGTGGAGATTCTGTGACTTTACGTAGCCACGTTTGGTTATACGCCCAACAGAAGTTAGTACAAAGGTCCGAAAAATGCACAGGAGTATTCAGAGAAGCCTTCTTCTCCCATTATGTCCCAGAACTGGAAACAATCCAAACGTCAATTAGCAGAAAAATGGATAAATTGTGGTATTTGCTACCATTCCCAGGTAAAAAATCTCAAGCCTTTTTGGAAAAATGGCCAATTCCAGGGTAAAGAAAAGGACCATAAAAGATGAACCTAGAAGGCTGGGCGCGGTGGCTCACCCCTGGAATCCTAGCACTCTGGGAGGCCGAGGGGGGAGGATCGCTCAAGGTCAGGAGTTCAAAACCAGTCTGAGCAAGAGCGAGACTCTGTCTCTACTAAAAATAGAAAGAAATTAATTGACCAGCTACAAAAATATAGAAAAAATGAGTTGGGCACGGTGGGACATGCCTGTAGTCCCAGCTACTTGGGAGGCTGAGGCAGGATGATTGCTTGAGACCAGGAGTTTGAGGTCGCTGTGAGCTAGACTGATGCCATGGCACTCACTCTAGCCCAGGCAACAGAGTGAGACTCTGTCTCAAAAAAAAAAATGGATAAAAAAATTAGAGCTTATTCTTCTATCTAAGTTTGTACCATTCACGCACCTCTCTTCGTTTCCCCTTTTCACCCTCACATCCCTCCCAGCCTCTGGTATCATTCTATTTTTTTTTCAGTATTTTATTTTTTTTCAATCTTTATACAATTGGCGAGCCAGCCAGGATCAATTATTTTAGTTCCCATATATGAGTGAAAACATGCAGTATTTGTCTTTCTGTGCCTGGCTTATTTCACTTAACGTTATGACCTCTACTGTATGGTCATTCTACCCTGAACGCACCTGATCTTGTCTGATCTCAGAAGCTAAGCAGGGTGGTCCAGCCTGGTTAGTACTTGGATGGGAGACTACCTGGGAATACCAGGTGCTGTAGGCTTAACAAAAAAATTATGACCTCTAGTTCCATCCACATTGGTACAAATGACACGTTTTAATTCTTTTTTGTGGCCAAATATTAATAGTATGGACATTGTGTATATATACCACATTTTCTTTATCCATTCATCCATCGATAGACACTTAGGTTGATTCTATATCTTTGCTATTGTGAATAGTGCTGCAATAAATACAAAGGTGCAGGTATCCCTTTGATATACTGATTTCTCTTCCTTTGGAGAGATATCCAGCAGTGGGATTGCTGGATTGCACAGTAGTTCTACTTTTAGTTTTTTGAGAAATCTTGATACCGTTTTCCATAGTGGCTGTACTAGTTTACATTCCCACCAAAAGTGTGTGTAACAAAAGTTCCCTTTTCTCCATATCCTAGCCAGTATCTGTTATTTTTTTGTCTTCTTAATAATAGCCACCGTAACTGGGGCAAGATGATATCTCACAGTGATTTTTTTTTTGAGACAGAGTCTCACTCTGTTGCCCAGGCTAGAGTGCCATGGCATCAGCCTAGCTCACAGCAACTTCAAACTCCTGGGCTCAGGCAATCTTTCTGCCTCAGCCTCCCAAGTAGCTGGGACTACAGGCATGCGTCACCATGCCCAGCTAATTTTTCCTGTATATTTTTAGTTGGCCAATCAATTTCTTTCTATTTTTTGTAGAGACGGGTCTTGCTCTTGCTCTTGCTCAGGCTGGTTTCGAACTCATGACCTTGAGTGATCCTCCCACCTTGGCCTCCCAGAGTGCTAGGATTACAGGTGTGAGCCACCACACCTGGCCCTCACAGTGGTTTTGATTTGCATTTGCCTGATGATTAGTGCTGTGGAGCATATTTTCATATGTTTGTAATTTGTATGCCTTCTTTTGAGAATTGCCTATTCATGTCTTTTGCCCACTTTCTAATTGCATTATTTGGGGTTTTTTTATTCCCTGTATGTTCTGGATATTAGTACCTTGTCAGATGAATAGTTTGAAAATATATTCTCCCATTCAATAGGTTGTCTCTTTATTCTGTTGATTGTTTCCTTTGTTGTGCAGAAGCCTTTTAGTTTAACATAGTCCCATTTGTCTATTTGTGTTTTAGTTGTCTGTGCTTTTGAGGTCTTAGCCATAAAATCTCTGCCTAGACCAATGTCCTGAACTATTTTCCCTGTTTTTCCCTAGTGGTTTTATAGTTTCAGGTCTTTTTTTCGTTGTTTGGTTTTTTTTAAGACAGGGTCTCACTCTGTTTGTTCAGGCTAAAGTACAGTGGCATGATCATAGCTCACTGAAACCTCAAACTCCTAGGCTTAAGCAATCCTCTTGCTTCAGCCTCCCAAGTAAGTGGGACTACAGGTGTGTGCCACCACACCTGGCTACTTTTGTCGATTTTTGTTAGAGACGGGGTCTTGCTCTTGCTCAGGCTGGTCTCAAACTCCTGACCTCAAGCAATCCTCCTACCTCGGCCTCCCAAAGTGCAGGATTACAGGTGTGAACCATCATGTCCAGCCAGTTTCAGGTCTTATGTTTGTCTTTAGTCTATCTTGAGTTGATTTTTGTATATGGTGAGAGACAGGGATCCAGTTTCATTCTTCTGCTTATGGTTATCTAATTATCCCAGCACCATTTACTGAAGAGGGTGTCCTTTTCCCCAGGGTATGTTCTTGGCACTTTTGTCCCAAATCAGTTGGTAGTAAATATGTGGATTTATATCTGGGTTCTTTATTCTATTCCATTGTTCTGTGTCTATTTTTATACCAATATATGCTGTCTTGGTTACTATAGCCTTGTGGTATATTTTGAAGTCAGGTAGTGTGATGTCTCCAGCTTTGTTCTTTTTGCTCATGATTGCTTTGGCTATTCTGGGTCTTTTTGGTTTTATATAAATTTTAGGATTGTTTTTTCTATTTCTGTGAAAAAATGATAGTGGTATTTTGATAGGGATTGCATTGAATCTGTATATTGCTTTAGGCAGTATGGTTATTTTAACAATATTAATTTTTCTTATCCATGAGCAAGGGATGTCTTTCCATTTCTTTGTGTCCTCTTCAATTTCTTTTGTCAGTGTCTTGTAGTTTTTCTTCTGAAGATCTTGCACCTCCTTGGGTAAATTTATTCCTATATATTTATTTATTATTTTTTGCAGCTATTGTAAATTGAATTGCCTTCTTGATTTCTTTTTTGGCTATTTCATTACTGGAATATAGAAATGCTACTGATTTTTGTATGTTGATTTTGGATCCTGTAACTTTACTAAATTTGCTTATCAGCTCTGAATTTTTTGCTGTAGTCTTTAGGTTTTTCTAAGTATAAGATCACATCATCTGCAAAGACGAATAATGTGACTTTCTCTTTTCCAATTTGGATGCCTTTTGTTTCTTTCTCTTGCCCGATTGCTCTGCCTCTATGCCTAGTTTGTTGAGAGTTTTTATCATGAGGAGATGTTGAATTTTATCAAGTACTTGTACTGTACTTATTGAGATAATCATATGGTTTTTTTTTTTTTTTTTTTAGACAGAGTCTCACTCTGTTGCCCGGGCTAGAGTGAGTGCCGTGGCGTCAGCTAGCTCATAGCAACCTCAAACTCCTGGGCTCAAGCAATCCTACTGCTTCAGCCTCCCGAGTAGCTGGGACTACAGGCATGTGCCATCATGCCCGGCTAATTTTTTTATATATATATTTTTTTAATTGGCCAATTAATTTCTTTCTATTTTAAGTAGAGACGGGGTCTTGCTCTTGCTCAGGCTGGTTTCGAACTCCTGACTTTGAGCGATCCGCCCGCCTCGGCCTCCCAGAGTGCTAGGATTACAGGCGTGAGCCACCGAGCCCAGCCAATCATATGGTTTTTGTCCTTCATTCTATTGATGCGATGTATCACCTTTATTGATTTGCATAAATTAAATCATCCTTACATCCCTGGTGTAAATCCCACTTAATCATGGCATATTATCTTCTTTATATGGTGTTGAATTTGGTTTGCTAGTATTTTGTTGAGGATTTTCGCATCTATGTTCATCAATATCAGGGATATTGGCTTATTGTTTTCTTTTTCTGTTGTGTCCTTGTCTGGTTTTGGTATCATGGTAATGCTGGCTTTGCAGAATGAGTTAGGGAGAATTCCCTCCTGTTCAATTTTCTGATACAGTTGGAGGAGAATTGGTATTAGTTCTTCTTAGTAAGTTTGGTAGAATTTGGCAGAGAATCCATCTGGTCCTGGGCACTTCTTTGTTAGGAAACTTTTTATTATTGATTCAATCTTGCTGCTCATTGTTGATCTAGTTGGGTCTCCTATTTCTGCTTGATTCAATCGTGATAGGTTGTATGTTTCCAGGAATTTATCCATTTCCTCTAGGTTTTCCAGTTTGTTAGCATATAATTGTTCATAATAGTCTCTGATAATCTTTTGTATTTCTGTGGTATCATTGTAATATCTCCTTTTTCATTTCCGATTTTGTTTATTTGGATCTTGTCTCTTCTTGGTTAGTTTAGTTAGCAGTTTATCAATTTGACTTATCTTTTCAAAGAACCAACTTTTCATTGATCCTTTGTATTTTTTTTAGTATCTATTTTGTTTAGTTGTGCTCTGATCTTTATTATTCCTTTCCTTATGCTAATTTTGGGTTTCATTTGTTCTTGCTTTTATAATTCCTTGAAGTGCATCATTTGATTTTTTATTTGAAATCTTTCCACTTTTTTGATGTAGACATTTATTGCTGTACAGTACCCTCTAAGCACTGCTTTTACCCACAGGTCTTGGTATATTGTGTTTCTGTTTTCATTTAATCCAAGAAATATTTTTATTTCCATCCTAATTTCTTCATTGACCCAATGGTCATTCAGGAGATGTTGTTTAACTTCCATGTATTTGTTTAGTTTTCAAAGTTCCTCTTGATATTGATTTTTAGTTTTATTCCGTTGTGGTCTGAGAAGATACTTGGTATGATTTAAATTTTTTAAAAATTTGTTGATACTTGTTTTGTGACCTAACATATAGTTTATCCTGGAGAATGTTCTATGTGCTGATAGGAAGAATGTGTATTCTGAAGTTGTTGGATAAAATGTTCTGTAAATGTCTGTTAGGTCCATTTGGTCTAAAGTCCAGTTTAAAATGAAAGTTTCTTTGTTGATTTTCTGTCTAGGGTATCTGTCTAATGCTGAGAGTGGGGTGTTGAAATCCTTAAATATTATTGTGTTGAAGTCTAAATCTCTTTTTAAATCTAGTAATATTTGCTTTATGAATCTCGGTGTTCCAGTGTTGGGTGCATATATATTTAGAACTGCTATATACTCTTGTTGGATTTATCCCTTTCTCACTGTATAATGATTTTTTTTTTTTACTGTTTTTGACTTAAAGTCTGTTTTATCTGATGTAAGTACAGCTACTCCTGCTTGCTTTTGGTTTCCGTTTGCATGGAGTATCTTTTTCCATCCCTTTACATTCAGTCTATATGTCTCTTTATAGGTAATGTTTTTCTTATAGGCAGCATATAGTTGGATCACATTTTTTAAGTCTCTTTACCCCGTTTATACCTTATTTATTTATTTATTTATTTTTGAGACAGAGTCTAACTCTGTTGCCCAGGCTAGAGTGCCGTGGCGTCAGCCTAGCTCACAGCAACCTCAAACTCCTGGGCTCAGGCAATCATCCTGCCTCAGCCTCAGGCACGCGCCACCATGCCCGGCTAATTTTTTCTATTTTTGGTAGAGAAGGGGTTTCACTCTTGGTCAGGCTGGTCTCAAACTCCTGACCTTGAGCGATCCACCCGCCTCGGCCTCCCAGAGTGCTAGGATTACAGGCGTGAGCCACCACGCCCGGCCCGGTTTATACCTTTTTAAAGTTGAAAATTTAACCCATTTACATTCAAATTGATTAGTGTTGGTGAGTATGTGGAAAATTGCAATCCTTGTACACTGTTAGTGGGAATGTAAAATGGTACAGCCACTATGGAAAACAGCAGGGAGGTTCCTCAAAACATTAAAAATAGAACTACCATATGATCCAGCAATCCCACTTCTGGGTCTATGCCAAAAAGAATTATCAATAAAAACAGCATCTCAAATAGATATCTGCACTCTAGAGTCTTAAATGTCACTGCACTGCACAGCCACGGTCATATCAGAGGACTCAACAATTAATTCTGCCACAAAGGGAGCAGGGGAGACTAAACTTAGTCCTACTACAGACAACTTACTCTGAGCCCTCTGCAGATCAGTGAAATCGGGGCAATTGTGAAGATCAGAATATTTTCCATTCCTGTCCAGTGGCCTGACATCATATGACTGTAATAGTCTGACTCCATTTTTGGTGATTGGCTGCTGACAGTTTTTAAGCTTTACCCTTCTTCTGTACCCCCTTACCATATTCCTCCACATCTGGGAAAGCTGATAAGAAAGCCCAGGTGCTCCCTTTTTTGGCACTGGCAGGAAGTTCTAACCACCCAAGCTGCAGTCCATATGTGGGACCCTTCACCGAGTCCCACCTCCTAACCACAATAAAACCCCAAACCCATCTTTTTTCCCTGCTCTTTCAAGACATTTTCAGATCTACTTGGGAGCCAGCTCTGCACTCTCCAGAAAGCCTCATTATGTGAGTAACAAACTTTTCATACTTTCTTGGTGTATGTGTGGCATCATCGGGCTTGACATTTGAACCAAATTTGGTGTGTGTGTAGGTCCATCCCACAACATTGACCTTGGACAAAAGGGGTATTGAGAAAGAGAAGTGCAGTCCCTGACATCCAGGAGCTGGCCTGATTCATCACCTAAGACTTGCTGTTGTGACAGCTGGCTTAACACTCCTGTCAGTGTTCTTCTGTGAAATATAAACAATTCCACAAGATATCAATATCAGACAAAGCTACTCTGTGACCATGACGGACCAAAACAAAAACAAGACCACTCTGTAACTAAGTCTTGGCACAGACAAAAACATTAGTATTGCCCAAACCACAACATGACCAAACATCCCCTATACTGGCTGATATGAGTGACTGCTGCTTCTTTACTGGTTATAGGTTTAGCCCACTTCATTCTTTTTACCTTTTATATATAAATATTCTTTTGAGACAGGGTCTCTTGCATTGTTGCACAGGCTAGATAGCAGTGCACAATCACTTTAATAACTCACTGCAGCCTCAAACTCCTAGGCTCAGGGAATCCTCCTGCCTCAGCCTCCTGAGTAGCTAGGAATACAGCCACCACACCTGGCTAATTTTTCTATTTTTAGTAGACATGGGGTCTCGCTTTTGCTCAGGCTGGTCAAACTCCTGAGTTCAAGCAATCCTCCGGCCTCTGCCTTCCAGAGTGCTAGGATTACAGGCATGGTAATCCTAGCCAGATTACATACACCGGCCCATGCTTGGCTATTTTTAAAATATTTTTTTGTAGAGATGGGGTCTCACTTAGTTGCCCAGGCTGGTCTCAAACTCCTGGCCTCAACTGAGCCTCCTGTCTTGGCATCCTAAAGTGCTGAGATTACAGGTGTGAGCCACTGTACCCAGCCTCTTGTCCTTTCCTTATTGCTTTTTAGTTCTTTGTATATGAGGGCACTTCAAAAAGTTCATGAAAAATGGGTATTATGAAAAATCTACTCATGGATTTCAAATTTTTTGTGTGTGCCAGAATAAACCCATAGTAACTTGTTATGAGACGTCTAAACAGGATTTAGTTTGAGGCAGTAAGAAGGATAAGACATCACTTTGAAAAGAGACCCCATCAAAGCAACATGAATTCTGCTAAAATTGAAGAAAGAACAAACATGAAAATTACAGTGAAGCTTGGGTAGAAAAATCGTAAAATGATTGATGTTTTACAAAAAGTTTATGGGGGGACAATGCCTCAACGAAATCAGCAGTTTACAAATGAATACCTTGTTTTAAAAAGTGGCATGGTGCGGTGGCTCATGCCTGTAATCCTAGCACTCTGGGAGGCCCAGGTGGGCGGATGGCTCAAGGGCAGGAGTTCGAGACCAGCCTGAGCAAGAGCAAGACCCCATCTCTACTAAAAATAGAAAGAAATTAATTGGCCAACTAAAAATATATAGAAAAAAATTAGCCGGGCATGGTGGCGCATGCCTGTAGTCCCAGCTACT
>CAUYRT010094981.1:0-40181 GCA_963574885.1 Lepilemur ruficaudatus
CGGCCGGGCGCGGTGGCTCATGCCTGTAATCCTAGCACTCTGGGAGGCTGAGGCAGGTGGATCGCTCAAGGTCAGGAGTTCGAAACCAGCCTGAGCAAGAGTGAGACCCCGTCTCTACTTAAAATAGAAAGAAATTAATTGGCCAACTAAAAATATATATAGAAAAAATTAGCCGGGCATGGTGGCACATGCCTGTAGTCCCAGCTACTCGGGAGGCTGAGGCAGGAGGATTGCTTGAGCCGAGGAGTTTGAGGTTGCTGTGAGCTAGGCCGACGCCATGGCACTCACTCTAGCCTGGGCAGCAGAGTGAGACTCTGTCTCAAAAAAAAAAAAAAAAATCTCTCCTCTGAAATTGCCAAATGTGCCCCAAAGGTGGGAGGCATAATTACCTTCACCCCCATATGAGAACCACTGACCTAGAGAGAACAGAAGAGAATGGAGAAGGTCTGAAACTGTTGTGTAGAGTGGGAAAGTTTTAACAAATAAACCCAATAGACACAGGAGGCTTGCCAGACAGTGTTAGGGCCACCTAAGGTAGGATTTAAATCCTGATGGAATCAATCTGTCATACTGTACTTTTTCTGCTAAGGCCTGGGCTGCTGGGGTGGACACTGAAAAAGTTGATGCTTGTGTTGCCTAGGGATGGAGGTTTTGCCAGGGAAATGTGACAAAAAGACGAAGGGGAAAAGGGTTTAAGGTAATGGCAAAACATTTATTTATAAAACACATAATCTAAGCAGGTTGGGGAGAACAGAAGAAAGTTTTAAAAAAAAATCTCTTTCTAAAGAATGTAGAGATAATTTAGGAGCCAGAAATGAAGTTTTGGCCAAAACATCTTTGAGATACACAGATATACAAACACAAAATAATTTATTTCAAAAATGGTTTATATCATCCTTTTTTAGTGTACTAAATGAAAAAAATGAAGGTAAATAGAAAATAATATGGTTCCATTTACTTTGTATCCTAATTTCAACTCCTTTTTTCTATAGTGCTTGTTTTCGCAATAACTACTTCTGAAAACTGCTACAAAGAATTTTATCTTTACATTTCAAATTTCCAAGTCTCTTATTTGCTATAGGTAATATATCAACAGTGAGGCACTTATGAAAGGACAAAGGACTGTTTTTACATAAAGATTGGTCAACTAAAATGTCCTGTAAATTCTGGCAGTGTCCAGAATTAAATCTTTATCTTTTGGAAAGACTTGTAACACCGAAGGGAGACATTAACAACAAACCTATTTTCAGAGAAGGAAATAACTAATGAGGCAGTTTCTTCTAATTGGATATAGCATATGAAGGGCAAGACAAAGCAAAACAAAACACTAAACATTTTTAATTGAACTAAAAACTTCCAAACAAATGGGAAGGCAAACCGCAACAAAAATTGAAGAGTAGCTACCTCTTTTTATCAACCAGACAAGGTTTGTACAATTTGAACCTACTCGGGAAAGCAGAAGAGGCACGCAGAGAGCTGATGCTAAGAGAATTCCTCCTGGACCAGTTCAGATCATTCCCTCTGCATGCCACATTTCTATAGTTTGAAATACAAATTGTACCTGAATATTTAGCTGTTTTACATTTTTGTGTTTAAATATGTTTGTTTTTATGTATGTATTTTTAATGACAAGGAAGATATGAAAATATGTTAAATGTGACAATATCTATGAGGTGAGAATAACTGATTTCCTTTTTTTCGTAATGTTTGTTTCCTCAAATTTTTATAAAAACATGTCTGTACTAAAAAAAGAGTTAGTACATTTTAATGATTTGGCATCAAGTAAAACTAAAGAAAGAGGTGGTCAGAATATGCAAAAATTGTGCTGATTAAAAGGAGGAAATCAGTCATGAAACTTCTTTCATTTCCTACTAGTTACCATTTTTTTTAAAAAATGAGAACACTTAGACTTTTAGCAAAAACATTACACATCCCCATCTGCCTTCAAGGTCGGGCAGGAAAGAGAGAGATTACTCACTACAAATAATTTTTTAAAGGAAAAGGGAAGAAGAAGATCCAGAAACAAAGTTTATTTGAACATACTGAAAGACAGCACAAGTATGTTGCTTCATAAGACATGTACAAACTTATTATTACTGTAGAAATACTAAGGTTTTTTTCTTTTTGCTGGTTCATATGTTCTAAATTTTTTAAATACATTTGTATTATATTTGTGATAGAATATAAAACAATAAAAAGCAAAAGGTAAAAATCAATTTAGAAAAAATATGTTTAATGTGGGTATGAGTACTATATGAGAGCTGAAACTACTATATGAAAGCTGAAAAATTTCTCAGGATATCCTAGCATTATTATTTATTGAAGGCATGCGTCATAACGCTTTCTATTTTATAGGATTAACTGAATATAGAAGTTTCAGATATAGGTTCTGCTATAGATTTGGTATGTTCTATTATTCACGATTTCTTTAGAAAATAGAATAATAGTCAATTCTTCAAAATATTTTAACTTTTGAGTTAAGTACATTGGAAGGAGAGAGAGAGGGAGAGACAGGAATTTTACCCCTTTGGTCTTCTCAATTATAATTGTATTGGAATTTTGACGCTAGGTCTTCCAAGTGCTTAATAACAAAAATAATAAATATTAATTAATAACATTAGTGTTATTTATCTTAAAAATTAATAATTATTAATAGTTATTCCAATATCTTATAGTTGCAGAGCATTCTCCAGTAAACATGTGATATCTATTTTGATCTTCATAACAAACTATTCAGTTAGAGGAGTCCTCCTTATTTTACAGAAGAAATTGAGGCTGAGTGCTTAATCCACAAAATTCATAGCTAGTTTTAAAAATAGGTCTGATTCCTAATCCAGCTCTCTTGCCTTTGCATCATTTTGCTTAAGTTTAAAAGCTGCTGACTATGAACAAGTTAAGTCCTCCTGGAAACTCTTGGTCAGTATGGTGCTGTGAGGTATTATTAATAGTAATTTTCCACACATCAAAAATATGAATGATATTACTTGTCTATGCTTTACTTAATAGGAATGAGTGTACACCATAGAAGTGATTCATAACTTAAAAACATTTCCTTGGTTTGACTACTCAACAAAATATATGTTTCTCAAGCTAAGAAATTGTACCATTTCTTCTGTGTTATTGAAAATGTTTCTTGACTTTCTACAAACTTTTTGTACTTTAATTTTTAATAATGCTATTTTGGTATGATGTCAACTTCATCTTGTTATTTTTACTTCTTTTTTCATTAAAGATATTCCATGGTTCTTGAGAAAGATTCCTATAAACCAGTTCTGTAAGAAAAACATTTTTGCAATAGCTTTATTGAAATATAATTTATATACCGTTAAAAATCCCTCTTTATAGGATACAATTCAATAGATTTTTAGTATATTTGCAGAGTCATGCAACCATCATCACAATCAATTTTAGGACATTTTCATCACCCCAGAAAGAAACTTCGCACCCTTTAGTGGTGACCCTCCATCCTCCATCCCTCCAGCCACTATCCAGCCTTTTGTCCCTATATATTTATCTATCACATAGAATCATATGTTAGGTGGTCTTTTGTGATTGACATTTTTAACTTAGCATAATATTTTCAAGGTTCATCCATATTGTAGTATGTGTCAATACTTCATTCCTTTTTATTGCTGAATATCATTCCTTGTATAGATATATCACATGTGTTTATTCATTCATCAGACATTTATCTTCATAGACAATGACAGACATTTATCTTCTACCATTTTATGATTATGAATAATGCTGCCATGAATATTCATGTACAGATTTTTTTTGTGCACATATATTTTTGCTTATCTTGGATATATACACATATACACACCTGGGAGTAGAATTGCTGGATCATATGGTAACTCTATATTTAACATTTTGAAGAACTGTCACACTGTTTTCCAAAGAAGCTACCCCATTTTATATTTCTACCAGCAGTGCATATGAGTGAAAAACACTCTTTTTAAGGAGAAGAAAATGATGACACTACATACACTTAATAAAATGTACTTAATGGCACATTATATATATAGCTCATTAGTAATTTAAAAGTTTCACGAATTTAAATTTCCTAACTTTCCTCTTATAGTAATTTATTGTAGCCCGTGAATACCTATGAAATAAAAGAAATTAGCTCTAGGATTACTTAAGTAAACTAAATTCTTCATAATGCCTACTTACTTTTAAGAATATTGAAGTTAATTTCTTGAAGATATATATGAATTTTAGTAAGAATGTAAAATTGATGGCACTTTTAGGCACTTTTCATTTCTTGTTGGTTACTATTGAAGATATGATAGTATCTTAATGGAATGTATTACACAAATTTAATATTTGGGGAAAACTGGAAAACCTAACGATCTCAGTGAATGTTCAAAAACTGTTTATAATATAAGAGCCAGACTAAGTATCTCAAACCCATCACATTTTAAGCCCAGTAATTTATAGAAACCATATATGAGACCCTGTCAGTTCCAGACAATTAAGTTTAATAAAGATATGGGTCACTGGTTTGGAATTCTTCCCTTCTCTTTTTCTATGGTAATTTCAATGTGTCTCTCCCTCATTCCCATAATCCAGATCAGTATTAATTATACCAAATGAATACACTACAAATCAAACATTCAGTAGATATAATTTGTTCAGGTACTGTCTGTAACATGGATCTGCTTTTACCTTATCCCATAAGTGAATCTACATGTTCCACGAGAATGCTCCAAATGACCTTGAAAAATAAGTTCAGTGGACACAGAATCACAAGTAAGTTCCTATCCACTTGCAGAGACCCAAAGCCAAGACAAAGTTCTGCCCTCAAGGACCATGTAGTGCAAACAGTATTTTTATTTTGCAATTAAGTTCGGAAGCCAAGTGCTGTCCTGTCACAGTTGTAGATAATTTCTCTGAAATAGGAACAAGCACATGTGGTTTCATTTCACTTTATTTCATGAAAAAAATTCAATTGGGCAGAATAATGTATCACAAATTTTTTTCTCTTTCTGAGTTGTTTTGTTTTTCTGGAAAAGCATATGATCTTTTATGGGACAGAGAATGAAAGAGAAAGATTTAAAAAAAAAAAAGAAAAAGCTATTTCTTTTTAAAAATGTATCTAATGTACTAAAAACTAAGAAAGCAAACATTTGGTATGTTTCTCTGGCCATGGAAAGAAACTTTTCCTTCATTTCACTTGGTTGAAATGGTCATAAATTCAAATATTTTATATACAAGGACCCCTTATGGTGCTTGTTAGCATTCTTGGTCCAGCCTTTCTGCTCTAAGCCCTTGGTTTCCTAATTCTTCAAGCACTGACCCATAATGTCAATCTCCTCACTTTGAGCCTTTGCCACCACTCACATTTTCTCAAGGCTTTAGGAACTATTAGTATAAAGAATACTATTCAGCCTTAAAAAAGAAGGAATTTCTGTCACTTGTGACAACACTGATAGAATTGAAGAACGTTATGCTATGTGAAATAAGTCAAGCACAGAAAGACAAAATACCACATGTTCTCCCTTCCATGTGGAATGTAAATCAATTGAAATCAGAGGCAGAGAGTATAATCACCATTCTACATTACAGAGACTAGAGGGGGAGGGAATGGGGAGATGATGGGCAGAAGGTACAAAATCTCAGACATGAGGAATTTTCTTTTTAGTTCTGATGCACAGCTTGGTGAATATAGTTGATAATAGAATGTTGTACATTTTAAAATTGCTAACAGAGTAAATTTCAAATGTTTTCGCCACAAAAATATTAAGTATTTGAGGTGATGGATGTGTTAACTAGCTTGATTTAATCATTCCACATTGTATTCATAAATCATAAAATTACTTTGAACCCCATAAATTTATACACTTATAAATTGTCAATTTACCAAAAAAAAAATGGTTAGTTAGTAAACCTTTTGATACTATTTACATAAAAAATGGAGAAACATGTTGGGATCCTCCACCTACAAAACCTGAGGCTTTTCCTCCCAACCACCCTTTCTTCTCCAGTGGATATTATCCAAACGGAGGACAGAAGGTGAAAAGTGACAACCATATGAAAAGCACATCATCCAAAATTTCTTTCCTGCCATGTTTTTCTGGGTCCCATAACAATCCTATAGATACTGTTCTGTCTCCTCTTCCGACATTAATTCCTTTTTTAGGGGAGGGGAGAAATTGAATTAAATTTCTTGAATCCCTACTGTGCCATACATATTATATTATTAACCTAAGAGCCACAGCAACATCACAGATGAAGAACGAGAGACACAGAAGACAGGTGACACTTAACGTCTATGGTCACACAGAGCACATGCATGTTCTATACAGTAAATTCCTCTCTATTCAAACCCTTGCTCAATTACCTCAGGAAAACCTCTCCCTGTGCTTATTTCTTTCAGTCCCTTTGTTAATCAAAACAAAAATATGTTTGTACTAGTACTAGTGATATTCTTCAAACCAAAAGAAAGCTACATATGGTGAAGGAAAATTATACCTAAGAATTTTCAAACACCTTTCTGACCTTGAAAGTTGGTTAATATTTCTGAAACTATCATTATATCCCCTCTTTCAAATAAATCTGTCCTGAGGCTCCAACATTCGTGATAAATAAAACACTTTCTGATTTAATGCTACTTTGACTGCTAGTGTTGCAACAGTATTTTTTCCAACATTTTATTCTTCCCTAGGGTCTTTTCGGTCTTGTAGTGCAGGCTAGCAACCCAAAGCACCATGTACAACTTTGTTTCTACGGAGAAAAATGCTCCGAAAGTTCCAAAGAGCCAATTCACAAATACTTGTGGGACACAATGGTTTTAAGTTGGGGACAGCTAATACTTATGAAATGAGTGTTCAAAACAAAAACAGATCTTTCAACAGAAGCCTATATGAACAGAGGGGGCATGTAGATTCAGCCCTTGCCATTCTCTTAAAAAATAAAAGCAAAACCCTATTCTGACCTGGAATTTGAAGACAATTAGAAAATCTCCTGTAAGAAGATTTTATCAGAAATCTGACTTGTTGGAGAATTTCAGTACTTATTACACATACAAATTAAATTCACTTCTTTTATTAGATTACTTTTTATTTTTAAATCAGAGCACAATTCTCAAAAGGATTCTTCCATAAACTTAGAATATCTTCTAGAAACTTCCTACTAAGAAACATTTTTGCACTTTAATTTTTGAGAACTTATTTTATAAAAATATTAATTCCACAGTTTTTATAAAAATACTGCCAATATTTCCTCTGCAACCTTGCTCATAATTGTCACATTTCATTTTAGGCATGTGAATGCCTGAAATGTAAAAGTTAAATATACCAATAAGTTATATACCAAATATATACCAAATAAGTTATATAAGGTATATAAGTTATATTTGGTATATAAGTTATATACCAAATAAGTTATATACCAAATATACCAAAAGTTAAATATACCAAAAAGTTAAATATACCAAACAAATATATTTGTTAAATATTGTTTTTAAAACAGAGAAATCTAAGCAGCCAAATAAACTAGGGATTTCTTTGTAGTTTTGGGGATTATCTCTATCTATAGCCAGGTTTTAAAAATTTACTCGATTCTAAAAATTTTATCTTGAAAGACAAAAATGTACAAATTGTCAAAGAAATACACAGAGACCATAAGCATTGAAAAAGGAAAATGGAAGAATTAATTTTGCAAGCAAACTTGCAAAAACTACAAATAAGCCGTACTTCAGAAAAGCTGGCCAAAGAAAAAAACAAGCAAGCATTTAAAGAAAAAAAATCCCACAAAATTACTAAGCTTACATTAGACTATTTATAGTGAGAAAATAGCAATTTTATCACAATCATCGTATTCACAAAGATCATGACATATCTTCAGGTAGATATGGCTGGGAGTCTGAACTTAGGGGACAGCGTTAAAGTTTTATCACTTGAGGGACTAGAACCAGTCACCTTTATTTTTTGTTTATCTCAGGTACAAGGCACTTTTTTCAATGGTAGAATGTGAAGTGCTCTGTGGTATTGAGATCATACCAAAGTGTCAGATTTTGCTTCTATAATCTGCACATTTTTCACTTGTTCACTATTCTCTACTCTTCCCTTAGCATGAGTGCAGAGGGCTTTGTGTGGTTATTTTAAGGGAGTTTGCTCCTTTCCTATGCCTCTTCAAATACCATCTCTGTGAATTTTTTTAACTTTCTCTAGGCCAAATACTGGCATTCCCATATATTTCTCATCCCTCCTAGGATAGACCGGGCACCCTTTTGTATGTATCTATAATCAACTTCCCATGCTAATTTCTTGTCTAACAAATTATTAAAGCCAGGCTACAATCACAATAAACTGGTCTTATGAGAAATACAGACAATAAGAAAATAATCTTAAAATAAGCTTCATAAACGTAAACTGAAATAAAAGAGCACTTACTTTAAAAGATTTAGAAATAATATAGATAAATCAAATTTAAATTTCTTAGGGAAAAAAAGATCATGCATAAATCCATAAACTAAATTTTAAATGTTGCTACTCCAGAGGTTAAATGCCCAAACCCATTTGGTATCAAAGTTAAAGAGTGTCAGAATTAAGTTATAACTTCCCTTCATCACCATTTTAACATGCACTTAAAAGTAGATTTTATTGCTTTTCTGGAATACTTAATAATATTTAAAATTAAATTTCCTAAATATTTCTGTGGCTATAAGAAGAAATTCCATTCTTAAAATATAATTTTTAAAATTGTAAATCATTCCACCCAAAAAAAGATGATCATAAAGAGACCACATTCGGGGTAATTAACCCCAATTTCTATCTATCTGCCATCTGTCTACGCATGAGGTAACTCAATTTTAAGGATGTTGTTAGAAAACAAACATTATTTCACAGTGATGCAAACTTTCCAGCCTATTCAACAACCTCCAAACGTAATCTGAAACAAAAATCACCTTTCCATCCTTATTTTTTTCTTTTTCAGCCCTCCTAAGCTTTATTACCCTGCTTGGATATGCTGCACTCTTCTGGGCATAGAATTTCATACCAGGTATCAAAACAACCAAGCCATAAAATCGGCTTTACCAAACAATAATTTCCTATTAAAATGAACTTTGAGCATACGACTGACTCATTTTACACAAATATACAAAAAAAGGTTAAAATTAATAATTAAATGAAAACTGTAATTAAGATTCCTGATTTAGTTTTCTATTTTCCCATACATTTTAATAGCTCAAAACAGCTGTATTGTGGGCACCTTCCTCAAAGGTGCCAGCTGTTTCCTTTAAGAAACAAGTTAGAAACAGAACTCAAATCACGTTTCCAGGAAAGGGTGAGGGAAAATAAGGCTGCTACAAATCAGCTTTTGAAAGTGGGAAGTCTGTCAACTTTTTTTCTCTCTGATAACCCTTTATTTGTGGAGCAACCAGGGAATTACGAACACATTCTGGAAAATAATGCAGTCTTGAAAACAATTTTCTATTGCACCAAGTCCTCACTTCACTGGAAGTAGTCGGATCCAAGACTTAATTTCAACACGGTGTTCAATTTATTGCTCGAAGCTATGGCAGCACAGAACTCTTCTTTGAATGGAAAATTTGACCAAATTCTATGAGGTAAATGAATTTTGAAAGTGGGAGAAGGCGGGGGAGGCAAACAACTTTTTTTTTTTTTTTTGAAGGGGGAGAGGGTGCATACGAAGAGTCCTAAGCAACCACAAAACTGTAAGTCTCTTAGGATGTAAAAGGATGCTAGACCAGAGAGCTCAAAAGCGCTCAGGAGCACGGCTCCCGGCACCGAGGGACTTTGGGGTTAACTGCTACCGGACACCGGGGGAATCCCGGCCTTGGGTAAGAAGGGGGTTATTGGGGGAAAGACGCGCTTCAGAACGGCGCGGTGCCCGGTGATCCCCAGCGAGACCCAGCCTTGACAGGAACCCCCTGGGGTGGGCCCCGACCGCCTGGCGCGGGTCCCAGGACAGGCAGGGAGGTCCCGGTCAGCCCAGGCATCCCCCTGGCCATTCGAGGATCCACCACCCTCGGGACCCGGGCCCGAAGCCGGCGAGGTAGAAACTCCCCGACCCCAGGCCCGCTTCTCGGCCTGGGCCCCGGCCTCGGGTCTGCCAGCCCTCATTGCCGCCGCTCCCGCCCGCCTCGTGCCGCCGGGACCCCCGCCCTCTCCGCCCCCGGCAGGGCCCCTGCCGGGCTGCGCTTCCCGTAAACTCCCCGCCCCGCGCAGCCCCCTCCCCGCCTCGACCCCGCCCCCGCGGTCCCTGGGCAGCGCGTGATTGGCTAGGCCGCGCCGTCACTCTCCGGACGCGTCACCGCCCTCGTTTCCTACTGCCCCGAGACCGGCAGTGCTATTAGTGCTCGCGGGGCCGCGGCAGAGGGCATCTTGCTGCCCTGCTCGCGGCTGCTCGCCCGCGGGTCCGCGCGCTCGCCCACCTGAGCCGCGCCGGGGCGCAGCGCGCTCAGCCGCCGCCCGGGAAAAAGAGGCAGCTAGTCTCAGCTCGGAGATGGGGAGCGGGCGAAGTTGACGAGCCCTCCGCTCACGCTGCGCCCCTTCTGCCCAGAGGTGCGCTGCCCGCCTTGCAGGAGGTGTCCGCGCGCGACCCTGGCCCACGTGTACGCGGCACACCCCGCCACCCTCCCCCGGGACCCGAAACTTCGCCCCAAGTCCAAAGAGTGGGTTCCGAGGGCGGTGCCCGGAGTCGGACTCCGGACTCCGCGCAAGGGGAGCTGTCCTGGCAGCTCGCAAGGCGTCAGAGGGCGGAGACCCGCTGGAAACTTTATCATCATCATCGTAATTACTACGCTTTACTGTTTTCTCTCCCGCAGGGGCTGCAGCCGGCGGTCTGTCGCGCGTGCCTGTTTGCCAAAGGAGCCGCCCCGGGGAGAAGACCCGCAGGGGACTTGCTTCCCCAGGGCAGACCTGCAGCCCAGCCGAGGGGCTTGGGCGGTCTGGATGCGCAAGACCCGGCCCCGCAGCCGCTGACGCCCGGCGGCGGCGAAGTTTGGCTGCTGAGCGGCGGGGCGCCGGGCCACTGGACAGCGGGCGGCCCGGCGGCCGCGGCCGGAGTGATGCCCGTGGGGGGCCTGTTGCCGCTCTTCAGCAGCCCGGCGGGCGGCGGCCTGGGCGGGGGGCTCGGCGGCGGCGGTGGCAGGAAGGGGTCGGGCCCCGCCGCCTTCCGCCTGACGGAGAAGTTCGTGCTGCTGCTGGTGTTCAGCGCCTTCATCACGCTCTGCTTCGGGGCGATTTTCTTCCTGCCGGACTCCTCCAAGCTGCTCAGCGGGGTTCTGTTCCACTCCAGCCCCGCCTTGCAGCCGGCCGCCGACCACAAGCTCGGTCCCGGGGCGCGTGTCGAGGACACGGCCGAGGGGCGAGCCCGGCGCCGGGAGGAGGGCGCGCCCCGGGACCCGGCAGCCGCCCTGGAGGACAACTTGGCCAGGATCCGCGAAAACCACGAGCGGGCTCTCAGGGAAGCCAAGGAGACCCTGCAGAAGCTGCCCGAGGAGATCCAAAGAGACATCCTGCTGGAGAAGGAGAGGGTGGCCCAGGACCAGCTGCGTGACAAGGAGCCGTTCAGGGTGCTGCCCCAGGTGAATTTCGTGCCCCCCATCGGGGTGGAGAGCAGGGAGCCTGCGGACGTCGACATCCGTGAGAAGAGGGCAAAGATCAAAGAGGTGAGTGCAAGGTGCCAGAAATCCCTCCCAACGGCCGTGTTTTTCTGGGAGAAACTGGAGACCTTTGAAACTCTTAAGACTACAACATTACAGTGTAGGGAGAGATGGAGGTTTTCCCCTTCCACCAGGTGCTGTGTCAAAGGCTCTTTCCTTTCCTTTTTTTTCAGTATCATAGTAAATGTGACCAATTAAGATCTGAGGTTGAATCTCATTGCTTTTAACTTGCATGCTCTGCTCTGGTGAGCACAAGCCCTACGAGGTAGGTATGATTAATACATGGGCAGGTGATATAGAAACCTCCTCCTTCACTGGCCGCTACTTGTTTAATTATCCCTGAGAATAGTAACAGCGAAGGTGCTAATCAGCCCCCTAATCAGGCTTGTACGTGGCTGTAAAATGAAGCGTAAATGTAAACGCAAAGCATCAATCAGGCGTTTGATAAAAAGGTTCTAATAGCAGGCCGGCACACCCCGCGTTCAGTCATGTGACCCCATTCTGCCAGGTGGCATTCAGTGTGTACTTTCAGACTGTAAAGGTGAAACTCGAGAACTTCCCAGCATAGGAGAATACATTGTTTACTTTTTTAAAAACTGAAAATTTAAGAAGCTTTTCTACTGCCTGTTGTATTTCCAGTGCACAGTCAGCAATAGGGTATCCACGTGATGCAACAGGTTCACCTCTGCAGCAGCACAATGATGACAGACTTAATCTAGGATAAACATGGACTTTGATAAGTATTGGTACTTTCTCGTAATTTTCTGTTAGAACTTGTAACGTGATTAGTTCATGACCAGCTTAAAGCTGAAGAGAGCCTTGATAATCATTTCAGGCTGTCATTTTAAAGATGAAAGTTGAAGGGCCCAGAGCTCCAGAACCAGTTAGTGAGGGAGTCGGGACTTGAATTGGGAAGCCAGGACTTTCTCCCAGTCACCTGTCACTAGGCTCTCTATGGACATGCCTCCTTCCAGGGATACTCCCCTGTGTGAAACTGAGCCAGGCTGGGTTTTACACAGAATCAAGAGCTGTAGGAACCATATTAAAAGCATGTCATTCCAAATTTTCAGTTTTCTAAAATACATTATGAATGGAAGTAATATCTTTGCCATTTAAAAAATAATACATAGAGTCTCTGTGAAAATAAATTTTGTATTAATATTTTGATCTTGGGTAGATAATCAGGAAAGGAAGCTTCCTGATCCCATTTTCAGAGAGTGAACAGAATTTTGAAGGAGTGAAGAGGTATTTAGTGGTTGCAGAATGAAGGCAGCATGATTTTCATAGGATTTGTGACTTTATAATGTAACACCAGATGAACCTGGTTAAGTTGTAATTGAGCAAGTTGAAGTGGATTTGGATCTCTTTCAGTTTACTCTGGGAAGAATGCCTTCATTCTTCCCATGCAGATGCCTTTCTTCCACAGTCTATCAGCCTTCCTGCTTTGTTGAGATCCCTCCTCAGGCGTGGATCCCACCCAGACTTGGAGGAATGGATTCTCCTCACCTGGACAACTTTGGTCTAGCTGTTTTCCCTTCTCCATGAAATCCTCTCAGTGTTACCAAACATGGAAGGTGGAACAAAGCTCTACTTCTTACTAAACATCCTCCTAACCTCCTTAAAAATATCCAACCCAAACCATAGGAAATTAATCCCAAATGCAGATGATCTGCATCTGCTTGTGTTTCCCTTAAATTTGAAGAGTGTAATTTACACATTTCGTACCTCTAAATTCATATGAGCTGCTAGTTAGGGCAGATCACAGTTGTCTGGGGAAGAGATTTTAAGTGCTAAGGATACATAGATGTTAAAAAGCTGTTGGTACTGACCAAAAAGTACATTCAGAGCAGAAGCTGTGGAGCAGTAGCAGTCACTTCAGGACAGCATATTGCGTGTATATCCATCCCTATTGGATCCATGTTATCGGTGTCTCTAAATCACAAGGTCTTAATTAACCATGTAAAGGAAATGTTAGCCTCTGTGTAAATGTGGTGCTGACATCTTCACACCTAGGTGTTTTGAAACTGTCCAATCTTGTGTAAAGTGGTGGAACTAAAAGTGTTCTTTAAAATTCCATGGTGCCGGGAGAACCAAAAAGAGCCAGCATAGTTAGCTTCAGTATTTAGTCAAAGGCTAGTGGGAAGGAATGGATTATGATTTTCCATCAGATTAGTTCAGGCAGGTGTATAACTTTGTAAACCAAAAAAAAAAAAAAAAAAAAAAAAGGTAATTCATGATGCTATTCTAAAATCTGTGCTGTAAATGTTTGGTTTCAGAGAGGAAAGAGTGGTTTGCCTCTTGTGAATAGGGCATTGAACTTTAACTTTGCCTATTTAGATTCAGTTTCAGGAATCTGTGGACTTCTTGTCATGGAACAGTGGATCTTTGCCTTGGTTTTGTTCTTTATTGTTTCTATATTTCCTAGATCTTGTTATACTTACATTCTCTATCACACGTGAACGTATTAACTCTTTTATAGTTAAAATGTATGAAGTATAGGCAAGTCTGACATGTTGGGAGCTTGGACTACAATTTGAGTTCAACTCATACTTTGTAAATTTGGTTCAAAAAGCAGTCAGTACTATTTTTATATGGTGAACACACTTATGTTTCTGGTACTGCAGTAAATTTTTAACAAATTTGTGTCTTAGGGAAGATAATCTGTTAATTTCAAACAGGACATTGCCTAGCGCTCTTCACTGAAAGGTGTTAAGTGCTCTCTGCCACTGCTCTGATGTATTGATTTAATACCAAATTAAGATTTTCTTTCCCTACCCCTGTGAAAACTTTGTAAAAAATTTGAATTTTATTGAAGTTTATAATGCATATGTAGTACATATTTATTTTAGTAAGTTTGATCTTCTTAAAATTGTACACAAGTTGTCCTTAGCTTTAAAAAGCAGTGTTAGAATAATGAAGCACAGAACTTAAAGAGCACACTGGAATTTTTAGAAAAATAGTCCATTTACCCTCTTCCCCACCTCGTTTTTAAAATCAGGAAACATTTTTAGCATTTTTTTTTAGACTATACGATGAGCTTGTTTTGTCCTTTAGGATTAGGGTCTTAATCCAATTTGGAGGATCAACATTTTATTTTTCATTTTCTGAAATTACGGGGGATCCTGAGTAGTAGAGGCTGAAGACAAATTGTCAGAGAGGATTCCTCCTTTCTCAGACTGGAATCCTTACCAACCTTAATAGGGTTGGGAGTGTGTGTAGGCTGGCAGCCTTGGATCTGTCACATAAAGCTTTAGGACTCCACAACTGTGGGGTCACAATTGTCTTCTCTCAGTTTCTCCAAACAAGACTTTAGTTTTTTATGACAGACCTATTTTTGTATAATTATAAATTTAAAGAAAATATTCATATTGATGGCTTGTGATTAAAATATACGTTTATTATATTTTATACTGTTAGGTATATAGCCTATAATTTATGTTAACCATTGACAATTTACCCTCTCGGTAAAGATCAGATCTGGGAATAATCTACCTTGACGGGTTACAATGAAACAAAACACTTTTATTTTGAAACTTAACTCTCCAGTTTAGTTGTATGGGTAGTCTGATGTGGAAAATAATATTTACAAAATAATAAAAGCCAGACAAAAGGAACTTCGACACCCTTAGGTTGCTTGCCTGTTCTGCTACCCTGACTCTGTGACATGCTCCCTACTGAACACAGGCCAGTGGGGCATTGCCCCACCTAGGGGCCCTTCCCCAGAGGAGGGAGGGCATGGAGTGTTTGTACAGGATTCTTTCTTTAACAAGTAGATGAATAAATTAAGATTTCAACAGTGTAAGTACTTGAATAGCTGCTGATTATGGAATATTAATATGCAAAAGCAAGAAAAGATTGTTAATAGAGAGTTAATTGTGTGCAGTTTAATTTTCTGTAAGCTATTGATAATTTCTCCAAGAAGAGTATTCTGTCTTCCTCTTATCAGGCAACCAAGATTCATATAAAGAAGCTGTACATAGGACTTAGAACCTAGTTAAAAGTGTGAAAATAAGTTTTTAAAAAATGCATTTTCAAATCAATGCATCTATATTTCTTGGGTGTGCTAATAAACTAAACCATCTTGTGAAATTTATCCTAGTATTTTGCATGTGTAAAAAGTACCTTTGTGTGAGGTCTGAATTTGTTGGAATTCATTGGAAAACTTACATATTTGAATTAGATTCTATAAGCTATGGTAGTACAAATTCTTAATTAAATTGTTTCATAAGCTGTCATATCATAGTGCAAATTGTTTATTAAAGAGAGTTTAAAGCATGTGTCCCAAGGTCAAAGAGGAGGAATACCTACAAATCTGTGTCAGGGATAAGGTCTATATATACAGAGTAGATCAGAATTGCACTGCAACATGCTTATACCCCCAGCCCAGTCTAGCACCTGTGGCCTCTTAATTTCTTTATAATCTACAAAATCATAAACATGGTTTGTCAAAAATAAGTTTAGATTGGCCAAATAGGAACAGCAACTGTGAGCTCCAAAGATACTATGAAATGATTAGCAAAATAGCTTCTCTTCTAAGTAGGTAAAAAGTAATAAAGGAGAAAACTATGTTTGGTTGTTTAGGAAAGAGATTCTTTCTTTGGGGAATGTAAATCCTGACTTTCCCTCTGTGTTCTTAGCCTAGTGCCTTGCTTGGTGTTCAGTAATTGAAATACCTCTAATTCCCTGTCTCCTGTCCTTTTACACAAACTGCAAATTATTCTTTTTTCTGTTACCAACAATATGCTATAAAAATGATAACTTTAAATATTTGATTTTTAAAAATAAGCATATGCTCAAAATAGTGTAGTTGGGTGAGATCTTAGATAGCTCAGCTTATTCATTTTACAGTAGAGGTAATCAAAACACAAAGATTGTTCAGTAAATCACATCACCATTTAGTGGCAGAGTTGAGTTGAGAACATAAGTCCCAATCCTCAGTGAGTGTTTCTCACTATCCCCCACAGGGCTTGCAGCCTAAATTAAAGTCCAAATAAGTACATAAATTGACTGTCCATATTCATTATTTGCAGACCCTAATGTAGAGTGAGTATAAAACACATACAATTCTGCAGTATTATAAATTTGACCCCTTAGTTTTGTTTTGTTTTTTTTCCAACCAACCATGGATCAAAATAGTTTTTAAGTTAACTATAGTCATTTTTAAAAATCTTACTAGTGGCATGGTTTAGAAAACTTCTTCTAAAGCCACCCACAGGGAGGGAAAGTTTGACATGAGATCTATTTTTTTTTTTTTCCTTTGAGACAGAGTCTCGTTCTGTCACCCTGGATAGAGTACAGTGGCATCATCATAGCTCACTGCAACCTCAAACTCCTGGGCTCAAGCAATCCTCCTGCCTCAGCCTCCCAAGTAGCTGGGACCACAGGCATGGGCCACAATGCTTGATGCTAGGCTAATTTTTCTATTCTTAGTAGAGACAGAGTCTCGCTCTTGCTTAGGCTGGTCTCTCTTGAACTCCTGAGCTCAAACAATCTTCCTGTCTTGGGCTCCTGGAGTGCTAGGATTATAGGTGTGAGCCACCGTGCCCAGCCAGATCTTTTTCTCTTTATAAAGATCTCTGCAGGAAGCAGAAGCATTTGTAATCATTCAGTTAAACATTCTTTATAAAGAGAAGTGCAGAAGAAGGAGGGGAGAAAGGGAGAGAGAGAGGGTTATTATATATACAGACGGTGAAGGGAGGGCATCCAGAAAAAAAGGAGGGATGACTTGGTGGCACTTCTTTCAAACTATGAATGTGCTTCTGACATTGCACTAGGGATAACAGAAGAATTGACAGGTAACCTAAAGGACTATTTTTTTAAAAAGTAGACATACATTTAAAAATCACACCAATCTATGGGCCATTCTTTTCACTCAGGTAGATTCTGGAAAATTCTCTATTTGGGTCTCCTGTTTTGCTCCATTCATTTGGAGCAATGTGGTAATGAAAGGATGAATTCTGGACTTAGATTATGTGGTTCTGAATCTGGCCTCTACCATTCACTAACTTTGTGACCTTCTGCAAATTACTTAATCACTCAGAGTTTCAGTTTCTTCATTTGTAAAATGGGAATAATAATAGTACCCGCTTTGTTGGATCCTGGGGCTTAAATATGATCATCCACACAAAGCGCCTAGAATGGTATCAGGTATACAGTGAGTGCACAATAAATGCTACTTGCAATTATTACTATTACTGGTTACCACTTAAAGCCATCCAGCCAAGACTATGTTGATCATATACTGTTTAATCAGAGCAGTGGGTAATGACGTTTCAAAAGGTTATCCAAAATAGTTAAAATTAGGCTGCACATGGTGGCTTACACCTGTAATCCCAGCACTTTGGGAGGCCAGTGGGGGGAATAATCACTTGAGGCCAGGAGTTCAAGACCAACCTGGGCAACATAGCAAGACCCCATCTCTGAAAAAAAAAATTAAAAATTAGCTGGGTGTGGTTGGTGGGTACCTGTAGTGTCAGCTACCTGAAGAGGCTGAGGAAGGAGGATTGCTTAAGCCCAGTAGCGGAGGCCTCAGTGAGCTATGATTGTGCCACTGTACTCGAGCCTGGGCTACAGAGTGACACACTGCCTCTAAAAACAAAGTTAAGGCCGGGCATGGTGGCTCACACCTGTAATCCTAGCACTCTGGGAGGCTGAGGTGGGAGGATCGCTCAAGGTCAGGAGTTCGAAACCAGCCTGAGCAAGAGCAAGACCAGTCTCTACTAAAAATAGAAAGAAATTAATTACCCAACTAAGAATATATGGAAAAAATTAGCTGGGCATGGTGGTGCATGCCTGTAGTCCCAGCAACTTGGGAGGCTGAGACAGGAGGATTGCTTGAGTCCAGGAGTTTGAGGTTGCTGTGAGCTAGTCTGATGCCACGGCACTCTAGCCTGGGTAGCAGAGTGAGACTCTGTCTCAAAAAAAAAAAAAAAAAAGTTAAAATTAAATTTTAGTGCTTACAGGGTTACATTTCCAGTTCATCAAAAAGATCTTTCCAGATAGCTATGATTTTATTGTGCTACAGTCAACTCTCAGATTCCTGCCAAATTCCAAAAACCTTAGGTATCTTTAAAATTATATGCTTACTGCATATATTTCTTCAGTTTCTGTACTTCAAAATATGTGTTAGGAAAAGAAAACACAAAATATGTGTTAGAGAATTAATTTGTCTCTTTCTCATAGTCAAATGTGCTTATTCCTGAAGGTACCGTCTTCTCAGAGTAGTCATAGTTGAGTTACTTTCTTAAGCATTGAAATTGTTCTCCAAAATAGAGATACTGAGTAAAGTGAATTTTAATCTGTTTTGTCTTTGGAGAAATGTTTTTAAGAAATGAGAAAGAAAATTATTTTAGGCTTGGCAAAAATTATGTAATTGTGATAAATTCTATAATCAGAACTCAGTCTATCACTTGATAGTCAAAGCACACATAAATCAGTTGTATTTTGTAGCTCAAAGAGTTCGGCCTTTTCGGGAGCTTCATGTTGAATTTAGATTTATTAGGATTTCTGGCTTAGCACTCCATCTTACATATGAGAAATAGGGCCTGTAAGCTGTGAGTTACTAAGCTTCCTCCAGTGTACAAACGACAGAGAACTGCTGCTTAGCGCCCAGGCCCCACTCAGCCTGGGATAGTCTTGACTCTAATGAGAACATGTGCCTTGGAGACTGGCCGGCCCTCCCTCCTCAGCGCTAAATGGCAGGCCAACTGCCTGAAACCCTGCTGAGACCATCCTAGAGGGAGCTGGAACATCTTTGCTTGGTAAGGGATTGCCTGAGAAAGCAATGCTGGCTAATTCCTTTGCTCTGGAGAATGCCACGGCACTGCCCCTCTGCTACTGAGTCCTGATAAAGACTTCTGTGATCATTAGGTACTTGAAAGAAAACCAAATGAGATTAAGGTTTCAGAGCATTTAAAAGTCACAAGCTCTCGTTTCTGTCAGGAATACTCTGGCAGCTGCTTTTAGGTACATTGGGGGAGAGCAGTCCCGCAGGTAATCCAGAACAGACATAATAAAATTAAAAGGCACAGGTGTCCTTTGTATTTATTTGACTTTTATGATTAGACTGGCTCCTTCCTTCTTGTTTGTCTCTCAGTCCCTTCGTCTCCCTGGCTCTTACATTTATCAGAAGCCCGGCCCCTCTTTTGCTCTGCTACTTTCTGGTCACTATTGCTCTACATCCTCCATACAAGTGACAGTCACACCACATTATATTAACTTTCATTTGCATTTTTCTTGTATTTTATGTGAGTTGCTAATTAGCTTGTCCTGTCTCCAGGCCCTCTTGTGGTAGCGTTTAGTACGAGCGATTTAGTAGGAAAGAAGGCATGGAAAGGAGAGGATGAAAATCTGATGAAGAAGGAGGCTAAATTCTGAAAGGATGGTTTAATAATATAGTACACCACAGTCTGAAACAATCTTTGTTTCAATGCTAGTAGGGAAGCCTGTTTGCCTATGTTAGGAGTTTATGAGCAAGGGTGTGGCAATAATTGGTATACACAGGCCTGTTAATGACTGCATGAGACATGAACTCAAGCCATCCAAAGACCATGAGCTGTTGCTGGAGTCTCCATTTCTGCCAAATCCATCCCTGCTGAATGGTCTTCTCAAGGTCCCTTAAGGAACACTTGATTATTTTGAGGAACAAGAAGATCTCAGAGATTGGAGGCCAGGGATCCTGGCCCATGCTAGGGGTGGTGTGTCCAGCTTTCCTGAGCTGATATTTGGGACATGATTGTCTAACCCTAGTTTCTCTTTCACAGGAATATATGCTGAAGCTACTGTACTAAAAGGATATGTTTCCTCACTGTATTTCTATCAGGGCATAAGGCAAAAGGCCAGACCTGTGGAATGATTAGGGAAGCACAGAAGTGTGTACCCAGTCTCAAAATCTCATTCCCAGCTGCCTAAAATTTCACTACTAATGTCTGCCTTTCATTCATATATTGCTTCTTGAAGGCTGCTGTTAAAGGTATATCACTAAAGTTGCTCAGCAGAAATTATTGTACTTTGAGATTTGTTTTAGCAAGGGATAGAATAGAATTATAGATGAAGCAAGTATCTTTCATTGTGTTTTTTTATTATAAACTAATGCCTGCTTGGGAAAGAAAAATTTGAAAGCATCCTGGGGGCGTGGGGGAATAATAATCGTTCACAGCTCTGTTACTCAGTGACAAGTAGAATCCACACTACCCCTTCCTTGCCCCAACCTGGAAGTTTATGTTTCTTCACAGTTATAACCGTACTATATATGTGTGTCTTTTAAATTTTCTTTTGAAGTGTCATTGATGTTAGCATAATCACGTAGAAGCATCGTACTTTATTTAACCATTTCCTTGGATCTGAACATTTAGGTTATTTCCAGTTTTCTGTTTTTATAAAAAATGCTGAGATAAACACACTTGTCCAGTAGGTTTCCATTTCACTTTTTATGCCCACACTCTTGTATAAGTAGGAAGTCCTCTCAAATTCCTAGAAGGGTAAATGAATGGGCTGAAAGATAGTGGTATATTTTGAGCGATAACTTTCCAAAAGCCATTTATACTCCCTCCTGTAATAAAATAATATCAGAAGTGATTTTAATGATACTAGAAAATGGAAAGTCTTACAAGGCTGAATTCTTAAAGAGGAAAAATTAAAAGGATATCATTCATAAGGTTTCATAGAAATATACATCCTTCTGTTTGAAGGGGTAAGCTGATCTTCTGGATGTTAGAGTCCTTTAGAGTTCTAAATAGGATAAAATGCATTTTGTCTAAGGTATTTTATTTTTAAAGAAAAGAAAAGCATGATTTTTTTGGTGAAATTTGAGCTTTTTTTTTTTTTTTTTGGTTAACTCCCAATCAAGTGTTTTTTAATCTTGCTTTTTAAGATAGTGAAGAGCTGCATGTTTCAAAATGTATTTATATTGTGACCTTGGTTGGTTCATTAAAGTCTGCCAAATGCCAGAACTATTTAAATTTGGCTATGACTGTGTTAACATCATGAATAACGATTGACATAAATGTACTGTATTACTTTTATAAATTGTGGTTTGAGATGATAGTAATTTTAGAATATTTGGAATGCTGTTCTGTGAGACATGTTATTTTTGTAGTCAACTACCAGTGTTGAATATTATATCTAGTCAACTATAGGTTTTTGGCTCATAATTAAAAATGCCTAAGAAGTCCATATTGTGATTTAAGGAATTATTAGCCAAGTCAGCAGTTTTATGAAGCATTCTTATTAAGAAGTGTAAAAGGAGCTTCATGTAGTAAAAAGGGTGTTTTATAATTGGCATGTATTTAATACATTGTATACATTCACTCATATTAAGCACTTTGGTTAGGCTTCATTATTTAATCCTCCTGGGGTTACTTAACATAGAATGCCTAATGAAGAGCTCAGCAGCTTTAAAAAAAGGGGGGGAATTTGAGGAGTGTAAAAATTGAAGATGATTTATTAACTACTGTTGAAAGCTGCTTTACCAGTTAGGGTGAATAAAAATTATGATTTATTAAGTATTCTATCAGTAATAAGATAGAGCCACAGTATAGGTTGGAAGTACTTCTATTTTCTCTAATTCCGAGAATACAGAACTTCTGTGACATTGGCTCTCATCATCAATCTTTTCCACGACTGTCATGTTGAGGGCAGGAGAAAGCTTTCCCTACCCATCCATGTGTCCAGCAGTCATCTAGCTCTGGGCCTTGGCCCTAGTAGGATCCAGTAAACGTTTGTTGAATGAATATGCTTTTCTAAACATGTATACCCACAGGAGTTACTCAGGTTAAGTGTGACCCCTTTTTAAGTAATTATTCCAAAAGTGTTGTTCATTCATCTTTGGAGCCCATTCTCCTACATGTGCTCATAAGCTGCAGCTCATTGTCTTCTGAGGAGGGATTTGATTTTTTTATAATAGTCAAATGTCATGTAGAGTCAGATCTAGTGAATAGAATAATGAATGTAGGAAATACCTTTTCCAGCTTTAAAGTTGTTTTTCTGAATGATTTATAAAATGAAAACTGTATTCATTTTCTTATATGACTTATAAACTGGCTGTGAAAGTGGTTCATGAGAAATCTTTTGAGCAAATATAACATCACTGAATTAAATGTAGATAATTGTGAGATGTCTTTGTTTTTTTTTTCTTTTGTTTTCTTTTTCTTTTTCTTTTTAGAGATAGGGTCTTTCTTTGTCACCCAGGCTGTAGTACAGTGATAAGATCATAGCTCACTGCAGCCTAGAACTCCTGGGCTCAAGCAGTGCTCCTGCCTCAGCCTCCAGAGTAGCTGGGACTACAGGTTCATGCCACCATGCCTGGCTTATTTATTTTTTAATTTTTTATAAAGACAGGATCTCACTGTTTTGCCCAGGCTGGTCTCAAACTCCTGGCCTCAATTGATCCTCCTGCCTTGGCCTCCCAAAGTGCCAGGATAACAGGCATGAGCTGCCATGCTCAGCTAATTGTGAGATTTACTTAAAGGTCACCACTTGAATATAAAAGTTCTGATTTTTTGTTGAAAAGTCTTTATATTTATACCCAGCATTTTGTTTTTCAGATATGTGATGTTTGAATTACATAGAGTCCTCATTCATTTTTATTATTACCTAGAGTAGTGGACTATATTTAATAAGAGCTGCCATTTTTTTGTTGTTATTCAATTTTATATATGATAAGCCTAGTTAGAGTTGGTTTGGTTTTTATTTCCATTCCAGCAAAAATTTTTGAGATGCAAAAGTGTGTTAATAAGTAATGCTTACAGTACCACAATGAAATGAAAAGTCATAGGTTAGGTATTATTTTCCACTAGAGAAATCAGAAAGAGAAAAACTTCCGTCTTCTGTTTCCTAATTTAATATTACATCTCTTGAAAAGTGCTTTCTCACGTAAATAATTGCATGGTAGAGGCTCTATGAATTTTATGAATTTGCAAATGGTCCCTTTTCCAATTCATGCTGCAGATTACTTATTAGATTACTCTTCCTAAAATATCGTTTCTCTTATGTTGTCCAACTCAAGTTTTAGGGGTTCTCTATTTCCTATAAAGCATCAATTCAAACCTTAACACACATCAGAATCACCTGGAAGGCACATTAAAACACAGATTGCTGGGCTCTGTCCGCAGAGTTTCTGATTCAGTAGGTCTGGGTGGACCTCAGAGTTTGCATTTTGAATGTGTTCCCCAGTGATGCTAATGCTTCTGGTCCAGTGTTAGAAAAACATTGCTCTAGAATGAAGTCACAAATTTTTAGGTTGGTGTCTGTAGTCTTCTCCAAATCTGCCTCAGTTTGCTTCTTGAGTCATATCTCCTATTACTTACCAGGAAGGACTTTGCACTTTCATTAAACTTGCGTAGTTACTGTCTCCAACCTAATTCAAGACTTTGCCTTTTTTACTTCATTGCTCTCAAAAGGAGCGTCTTCTCACTTGCTTATAATCCTTGTCCTCGTGAAATCCTCTCTACAGTCTCAACCTTCATGGGTCTCTCTCTTCTCCAGATTCACCTGTCATTTATTATTTGTCTTTGGCCTGTGTATCGCTGACTTCATGGGCACATATGTTATCTTCCAACTAGATTTCAGATCCCCTAAAAGTGGAGACACCTTTTTCTGTCCCATGGGTTCATGGCCTAGAATTTGATAGTAGAAGGTGATTCATTTTAAATGTAACCAAAATGAGCAACAAGTGCGTTACCATCAAAAGTCTTTACAACCTAGTTAGACTGTGAAGCAATATGGCCGAGTGGAAACACTTCTGAGCTTCGTTTTCACAGCTGTGAAACGGGGCTGATAATTCTCTTGTGCAAAGTGGTTATAAAATTTAAAATAGAAAATGTATGTGAGTCTCTCAGCACAATGCCTGGCATACAGCATTATTCAATAAATAGTATTTATTTATTAGCAACTAGGGATTGGTGGGAGTAATAAGCTTGGGCTTTTTTGTTAAGAAAAGGGGTTGGTAAGTAAATTGGACTCAGAAAGTCATTTCCAGGAAAGAAAAGAATGTTTTGGCTGCAGTATTGCTGCATTGACCAATAGCTTGTATTTTCTAGTGTTGCCTCCCTCCTTAGTTGTTGCCAAAATCCCTGCTTCCTGTGGCAGGAAAGTAAGCATTGTTTTGCCTTGTTTCAACTGTTACCACACAGAAGTGATGCTCCTCTTTATGAAAACCATAGAGAGGGTGTTGAATGGAGCGGTTTCTCATTCGTTCATCAGAGTCCAGTTACCTCTGACTTCCTGGCTTGGCGTCACACAAACTCTCAGATTTTGGGGGAGGAAAAAAAGCCAGGGAGAAGAATGAAATCTGGAGAAATACCTGCAGAGCATAGAAAGAAACATTTTGTGAGCTGAAAATGTTTCGTTCAGAGATAGCTAAGCGTATAAATTTGGCTCAATAATTAGGCATATGGTGCTTTCATTTTAGGATGTATCGACATCCTTTGTGATAATACCCGTTGATTATTAGAGCTGCTGCAGCTTTAACTATGTTGGCAGCAGAGATTCCTAGTGCATTTAAAACAAGAATTGAAGAGTGAAATGGAAAACCAAATTAATAATTTGTTCTTGGTTGGTTTTAATCTGCTCCTTTATTAACTCTGTAGTTTATGCCTGGAGGATTAGATTTAGAAACAGAACACCAACTAATGTTCTAAAAGTTTACTTCCTTTTATTGGAACATTAAACTCTTAAAGGCTTTCTGAAGAGCATTTTGGTTGTTTTTGGTCTTAAGACATGACACTGAAGTTCTTATGATTCAACCTAGAATAACAGAAATCTTTTAATCTGTGATTTTTTAATTTTTAAATTATTTCATCTTAGAATTCAAAGCAGGAATTAATAAAAACTGACTAATAGAGAGAAAGATATTCTTTCCTGGGCACAAGTATATTTTGGTCTCCTTTCTTTCTAGCTTTTTTTAATCCCCCCAGATCTATATTTTCCAATCTTAAATTTTTAAATATGCTTGCTCTTGGTGGTAAGGAAAATAGGAAAAGTTAAAACCAAAGGGTATTTCTCTTTGTTTCCCATGCCTTGTCAGATGTTTCTGAAATTGATTGAAAACAGACAATTTTAATTTTATAAATTGAGCATAGTAAGATGAACTGAAATACAGAAGTTTAAAAACAAATGCCTTTGTGGGAGTAGGGCTGGGCAATGTTGTTCATCTGTTTCTTTCTTAACGCTCTAACACAGTATCATTAGAATATACCTGAAGGTCTGGGAAGTCAGTGTGTTTGCTTCTGTGGTTGTAGTTCTCCACCCACCTGTGATCTGGAGAATTACACTCTAGGTTTTCATAAGGTAAAGACACTAGAATTTATACATTTAGAAAGGGACTTCCGTGAGGACTGGGAAAAAGTTTGGCAAAGTATTACACCAGGTATTAGTCTGAGTTAACTATTTGTAAATTCCTTATTAGGACAACTACTCTGGATGTGTGCATTCTTCTTGATTAATACAAGTTTTGACCTCAATTCTCTACTTTTAACTGATGTACTAATAGAGGTTTAGGATTTTACAGCCAAATTTGTTACAGGGAATCAGGTGTTAGTTTTAGCTTTAATAATTTAACTTAATTTAGAATTAGCTGTCTTTTTCTTTCATACCTTTTACCCATGCTGTTAATCATCTTCCATCCTTTAGTGTTTTCTCTTGGAGAGAGGTGGTGGTAATGGTGCAAAGACAGGTGGCGGAAGAGTAGCAGAAGTGGTATTATATATATTACACACATCAGATGACTCGTCACTCAGTAGAGATGACCATGGTTGTCAGCAGGGACTGAGCAACACTCTCGCTTTCTGGAACCTTGAATTTCAGACATTACCATTGGTGCACAGTCAGATCACCTTTTTCTGACCTGCTGGGCACTCGCTCTTACCTTTTAGAATTCCCAAGGGAGAAAGCTGTCTCGTTACATGATTGGTTAGCATATTTGTGGACCTGCTCAAAAGCTCAAAAGAGTGGAATTGCTCAAAAGCTATCTCAGGAAGTAATGCCTTTGATTGATTTGAAATCTCATGCATCACCATGGTGGTGTTAGTGTTTTCCAAGTCACTGGAGAATTTTTGCAGACAGCACTTTCAGGGGCTCATTTGGAGGTGGGAAACCAAAGTGGCAGGGAGGGAAGTTTCTTGCTCTACCTCAAGGTGAGATCACTGCTCCGGTACTTCACTCTGGAGTGCCCTGTCTTCACAAACCCCAGGGGACACAGAACACATTAGTGACCATGAAAGAGAGTGTCTGTTGTATATAAATGCACCCCAGAGTCTTCCATTGTTATATAACATGACCCCAAGTTAGATATTTCTCTTTTAAGCAAAATTTTGCCTTAATATTTAAAATAAGAATTTTATTCCTTAATTGGCTCTTAAACCTCAGCTATTAATCTGTAAATATATTTGGTTTATGAATAGCAACAATAATAACAATGACAGTTTTGTCCTTTTCTATAGGTTTAAAATAGGTAAGACCCCACACCTAACAAAAAGTGCAGCTTCTCAGTTAAACTCCACAGTATGCTCCCTCTTTCTCCTCATAGGATGAGTTTGTTATTCTTGTTCTGAGAGTGTCTCCTTAATTGATTTCATATTATCAATTATATATAATTAAAGCAGCCAATAACTAGATTTTTAAGATCTCATCTTGGCGTGGATTTTGTCTCCTTCATCCGCAGTTTTAATTCTAGAATGGTAAGAAGTGTGCAGGTACCTGCAGCATACCATTTGTTGAGTATTTCCTTCTTGTCGGGCACTATGGTAACCGCTTTACATATTCTCATTTAATTCTCAGAACAACCGTGCGTGTCGGCATTATTTTCCTCATTTTACACATAGGAAATTGGGCCTGAGAAGGGTCAAGAAAATTGCCCAGCATTGCACAGCACCTGTGTGCCTCCCCGGAGATCTGACCTAGGGTCTGTTGGGACCTGTTCCCCTTCACTCACTACCGCTGGGTTCCCCTTGGCGAGGCTCTTACCCTCCTTAGATAACTGGGACTCCTGTCACGGCCACTCCTGTGCCTGAGAAGGAAGTGGAGGGGAGACGGGGTGAGGGTTGGCACGATTTCTATCCCAGCTTGTGGCAAACAACACACTTTAATTCTGAAAGCAAAACTCATGCTCAGTTTGTTTGGAAAAGCCTCTCGTAAGAGTAATATTGTGCTCAACATTAAGCATTATGTTTACTAGTATGTGTTCAGGTATGTGTATATCACCTTAATGATATGTATATGCATACTATATACACGGTTATGTGTGTGTATATAATTACCTAAAATAATGCCTTAAGCGTTAATGAAAGTAATTTGGAGTTCTGGAAGGTTGTTTAAATCAAAATGAAGGGAAAGACGATAGTTACTGAAAGAAACAACATCTAAATTTGCTTCCTTTTCTCTCCCTAGTCCTGGGGCAACTCTGACTCTTAAATTTCAGAATATGTAATCTTACAATTATTTAATTTTTAAGCTAGAGGTTCCATAAAGTATGACTATATTAACACAAAGGAAATTTGAATTTTAAATTCACGATGAGGTGTATCGCCAGAAAAGATTCTATAAGTCAAAGGAATACATTGTTACTGACTTGGGTTTTGTATCAATGTCTAAGAGCCCCAGACAGTATAACTCTTTCCAAAGTATATGCAAATGGGGTGGTACAGTAATCTTTCACACCCAAATGGTTTTTAAAATTTTTAAAGATTATTTTCCTTTAATGAATGAGATTAAGAATCATTTCCAACAATGATCGGGGCACTGGAGAGACGACAGTGAGCAATACAGATGGAGCCACTGCCCACATGGAACCCAGAGGGGTAAAGAGTAAGAAGGCAGAGTGATGAGTGCCCTGGGAGGGGAGTTGAGGGTGCAGTGGGTGCATGTGGCAGAATATGTCACTCTGACAGGTGTGAGGGGCTCAAGAACACTTTCTAAATGAAATAAAATATTACAGAGACCCGAGGATGAGTGGGCAAGCTGCAGTTGCAGGCAAGATGAAGAGTGCTCCGGATAGGAATGAAACTTGTGAAGGCTCTGAGGGCAGCCAAAGGACTGGGTAGCGTGGCTGAGGAGAGCGTGCTAGGAAGGGGCCACGGAAGTGAAGCAGAGAAGGGGTCTGGCCATGCGATTAGACTTTATCCTCAGATCATCAGAGCCTGGGAGGGTTTTCAGTTAGGGATATAGTATCAAATTTGCATTTTCGGATGAGACTAGAGTCAGGGATGTATGTTAAAGGCTCAGCAGTAATCCAGATGAGAGGTGGTGATGGCTTAAACACACAAAGGGGTAGTGGAGATAGAGAAAGTAAACTGATCCTCGAGATATTTAAAAACAAAATGTGTAGGACTTTGTGAGCACTTAAATGTGGAGAGTATGGGAGGAAGTGGAGTCAAAGATGGTGCTTCTGTCCCTGGTTTGGACACAAGGGGTTGGGTGACAGGTCGGGATCCCAGACAGAGGAGAGGAGTTGGCGGGGAGCGGGGGAGGATGGATATGGTGTGGGGTATGTGTGGGGTAAGATAACCAGCTGGAGAGGGTCTCTCATGAGCAGTTGGACCTATATACAGCAAGCACTACAAGGAGAGATTTAGTCTAGAGATACTGATCCTGAGACAGTCAAGCCTGGAATAGAATGTCCTACAAGAAAAGGCAAGGGCCCAGACACTTGAGGAACAACACTTAGGGGATGTGCAGAGTAAGAGGTGACAGAAGCAGCTATCAGAGATATAGGAAGTAAGCTGGTAGAGTGCGGCAGCCTGGACCATTTTCAGATATTTAGTATTTTAAGGAGTGTGTCTCAGTTGGCAGTGTCAAATGCTGCCGAGAGGCAAGGTAAGGACTGAGACTTGTTCTGTGGATTTGGTAACAAGCAGGTTGAAGGTGACCCCTATTGGGGCAGATTCCGTGGTATTTGGGGTGGAAGCCACATTGCAGTGGTGCTAAGGATGTGCACAGACTACTCTTTCAGGCAGGTCACCGTGGACAGGACTGGAGAGCTGGGGTAGTAGCTGTAAGGTGACAGGGGGCAATAGGAAGACTGAGTAGACTCAGAAGGCTTGCTGGGCACTGCTGAGCCCATGGTTGGAGCTGGCAGCCATGGGCTTGTGCTGGCCCCTTCTGTTCACTCGTTCAATTTTTCATTAGCAGGATTCAGTCACTCTGCCATATTTGCAGAAGGCAGACAAGTAGATTGACCTAACCTTGGGGGTTTCATAGGTGTTTGGAACAGAGGGAGGACACATGGTCCCTAAGTGCTTTTTTTAAGAATCTGATAAAGGGTTCATTTGTTTGTAAGAATGTAAATCCACCCAATTTAGGTTAAAGAGGCGGGGTCGGGGGAGATACTTATTATAAAATAAGAGGGGCTATCTCATGGATCTAGGTCAAGAAGTGCAGCAAGACCTCACAGGGCTTGGAACTACACATCTGGAAGGCACCAGGATCCGAGACTGCTATTCCTCATTCCTTATCCTAGGCTACTTGGTCTTTTGTCTCTAGACATATCTGCTTTATTTCCTCTGAAGACGAGCTCTCTGTGAATCAGTCCCCTCATTTACATGGCCAGTGAGTTTAAGTACTAGTAGAGTTTCTATTAATAATAAGCATCTCCAAGGCTCAATTCCAAATTCCCAGAATGGAAAATCTGACCCAGCTTTAGTTCAGTGTCTAATCAGCTATGGCCAGGGGGTGGAGTATTGATTTGTAGTTCAGATGTAGCCGTGGCACAGAGCCTCCTAAGTGATGGAAAGGAGAGGGTTGCCTGGCTGCACAGAGATCTTCCAGCATCTCTGCTGCATCCAGACATCTGTTTGCTGTATTTATCTTATTGGAAATATCTGTGTCGTGGGCCTACTTGTCAGGGGTTGATTATTTGGAGTTCTGCTACAGATTCACTATGGAAAATTTTGCCTTGCTGAGATGACAGTTCACCAGCATTGGCATTTTTATGTTGTTTCATTAACTGCCTGCAAATTGTCAGTTCATGAACCAAACTTACCTGCCCTGAGATGGTCACCTTTTAACAGCCTATCATATTGCTTCTTCATAATGTGATGAAGTCTGGACACTTAACTTTAATGATGACCAATTAAAACACACACACACACACACACACAAATTTGATTCCAAATTTACAAAATAATTAGATCTTACCATTTATCTTTTAAAAACTTACCTGTCCATCAAGACCTGATTCAAATCTTAATCTCTTCCACACATTCTTACCTGTTCTTTTCCCCTGACAGCAGAAAACCATTTGTCTCTCTGTGTTTTTATGACTTGCTTTGCTTAAATTGCTATGTTTATTACATTCTTACGGTTGAAGGCAGCACATGAAAAGGCAACAGGATGAAAGAGCGCATGGCTTTGTCACTTTATTAACAGTCCGGCCCTGTGTCCTGTGAACGCACACAAAGCCTTCGAGCCTCTGGCTTTTATCTGTGTAAATGATTCTAATGCTTACCTTTCACGGCTTTTGTTAGGAGCCAGTGAGTGAATGGATGCAAAACTATATTTGCTGTTAAGAAACCTATGCAGATATTGATTATTTAAGGAAATAATTTGGGGGTTTGAAAGACAAAATGTCTAAACCCGTTTCTGCTACTTGGTAATTCGTGGTATGGCAGTGAGTAAATTACTGTTCTACCTTGTCTTGGGCATGTTGTGTGGTGTGTTTTCTTTCACTGCTGTAACGAATTATCACATACCATAGTGGCTTAAAACAATACAAATTAATATCTCACAGTTCTGTAGGTCAGAGTCAGAGTGGGCTTATTGGGTTTCTCTGCATTCAGTCTCTTAAGGCCAAAAAGCGAGATGTCAGCTGGCCCGGGCTCTTAACTGGAGGCTCTGGGATGAAAATCTGCTTACAAACTCATTCAGGTTGTTAGCAAAATTGAGTTCCTCGCAACTGTAGGACTGTGGTCCCCACTTCTTTGCTGTCTATCAGCCAGGAGACTCTCAGCTCCTTAAGGCCACCTACGTTCCTTGTCACCATTGCCCTCTCCATTTTCTTTTCATTCCTTCAGTCATCCATGCAAATAAAAATCGTATATTTTTATGGCATACATCATGATGTTTTGAACTATGTATCCATTGTGGAATGGGTAACTCCAGCTAATTAACAAATTAACATAGCCATTACCTCACATGCTTATCATTTGTGTGTGGGGGGGGCGGGGGTGAGGATGCTTAAAATTTACTCATAGCAATTTTGAAGGATATGATACATTATTAACTATAGTCACCATGTTGCCATGTTGTACAACCCTCTTAAAAATCTGAACCACTTCGTAAATTTGTGTATCATCCTTGTGCAGGGGCCTGCTAATCTTCGCTCTGTCTTTCCAGTTTTCCTATAAGTGCTGTCGAGTGGAGTCTGCCCCCTCCCTTTTCAAACCAGCAACATCCCATCAAGTCCTGTTCAACTCAATCTGACCTTTCCCTCCTGCTGCATTTCTCTTGCACCCAGCTGAAGAATGTTCCCTGCATTTAAAGGCTCACTTGATAAGATCGGGCCCACCTGGATAATCCCGGCTAATCTTATTTTAATCATCTTAATTAGCCTTAAGTAACTTTCATTATATCTACCAACTCTATTTTTCCATGTAAGATAACATACTCACACATCCAGGGATTAGGGCATGGACATTTTGGGTCGGGGGTGGGGGGGCATTTGTTCTACATACCACTTTGGGGTCCTATGTATGTGTCCATGTGTGAAGCCAAGCACAGTCACTTGCTTACGTAGAGCTGTTCAACAGCCATTGTATGAATTATGTGGCCTGTTGCTGTGATTTTTGTTCAACAAGCAGAAATTGTTACCCAAGAGATTTTTTGTGCCCTAAATTACTGGTAAGAGTAACCCAGATCAAAAGAAGCTAGGTTTATAGTAAGTAGCACAGTATATTCCTTTGTATAACAGCTCTTACTATGTGCAAATAAACAGGGAAGGAAAGCAAAGATACTGTATCCACAAGTAAGGAGTATTGATAAATAGGAAGAATATTTTATTCTTTCTTAGGACTTTTGTTGAAGCCTTTGATAAAGTATCTTATTTTAATCCCATTATTGTTCTTATTTTTAAAATGAGTATTCTGAATTCAGTAAGGGCAGAGTGCCCAATGTTATAAGACTGCTAAAAATCTTGAATGAAAAATATTTCTGATTTGTGTTTATTCTCCCTGCGTGTTAGCAGGTATAGTGATGAAGTTAGGAGCACAAACCTTGGAGCCAGACTCCCCAGGATGTGATTTCCCTCTCTGTCACGTGTCCAGTGACCTTTGGCAAGTGACTTAATCTTCCTCTATCTCAGTATTCTCATCTGTAAATGTTCTCTGGGCCTTACTTTGTAGAGTTATTATTTAAGGACTATATCAAATATATTAATATATGTAAAGTGCTTAGAATGGTGACTAGTACATAGTGCTATGTAAGTACTGGGATTGTTATTCTAATTGAACAGTTTGCTTTAACCCTTGGTTCTCAGCTAGGCTATTTTGCCCCCCAGGGTACGTTTGACAATGTCTCAAGGTAATGGTTGTCACATCTGGAGGGGTGGGACATGGGCAGCCAGTGTATAGAGGCCAGGGATGCTGCTAAGCATCCTACAATGCACAGGTCGGCCCCCACCCCACAACAAAGAATTATCCAACCCAAATGTCAATAGTGCCAAGGTTAAGAAATCCTATTTTAAACCAGTGGCCTTTAATGATTTTAGTAACAACCTCATTTGCAAATAAAATGTTCATATATAATTAGTGACTTTTAACACTGAGGATAAAAGTCCGAAACCAAAGGGCTCTGAGTTCTACAATAAAATTAAAAGGAGAAAAAACTTTTTCTGGTGATTAAAAAAAGAACTTACTGTTTATTTACTTGTCTGTTTTTATATGTAGCACAGATACCACAGGAAAAGAGTGTACTTAACCCCTGGAATACATAATTAAGGGTAAGAAATAGTCTTACTGTGAAACTGAGTGGAATTTATAATTTTCTTAATTTCTAATTTTCCAGTGAGCTTTCTTCTGGAGATTATAAGGAAAGAAATTACAGTTGACCCTTGAAAAATGCAGGGTCTGGGGCACCAACAGACCTCTTCCCCCAAGTCAAAAATCTGCATATGACTTTTGACTTCCCAAAAACTTAATTACTAATAACCTACTATTGCCCAGAAGCCTTGCTAATAACATAAACAGTCAGTTAACACATAGTTTCTATATTGTATGTATTATATACTGTATTCTTACAATAAAGTAAGCTAGGGAAAAGAAAATGTTATTAAGAAAATCATAAGGAATAGAAAATACAGAGCCAGGCAAAGTGGCTTGTGCCTATAATCCCAACACTTTGGAGGCCAAGGTAGGAGAATTACTTGAGCCAGGAGTTAAGACTTGCTTGGATGGTGAGAGCCCATCTCTGAGAAAAAACAAAAAAACAGTAAAAAAAAATTAGCTAGGTATCATGACACATTACCTGTAGTCCCTGCTACTCAGGAAGCTGAAGTGGGAGGATCGCCTGAGCCCAGGGGTTCAAGGCTGCAGTGAGCTATGATTATGTCACTACACTCCAGCCTGAGCAACACAGCAAGACCCTGCTGATAAAAAAACAAAAAGAAAAAAAGAAAGAAAATACATTACTGTTCACTAAGTGGAAGTGGATCATCATAAAAATCTTCATCCTCATCATCTTCATATTGAATTGGCTGAGGAGGAGGAGGAAGACTAGAGGTCGGTCTTTCTAAGGGGTGGCAGAGGCAGAAGAAAATCCATGTGTAAGTGGACCTACACAATTCAAACTCATGTTGTTCAAGGGTCAACTGTACTTGAATTTTAGCTATTTGAGTTGTCTATTCAAGACTTCTATCCAAGACTATATTGTGTAAAACTATCCAAAACTCTATTCATTCTTGTGTTCACATAGTTTGTCCTTTGATCATTGGTTACTCAGTAACATCTGCATTGCCATGGGGGTGCAGAGAGCTGATTAGACTGACATCCAAGGAGAGTAGGAAAGAATCTGGCACATTCCCATACTTTCCACTCTGTTATCTATTTGGAGAAACTGAGAACCACAAGACACAAACAAAACACTAACCTGCAGCTGTATGTTATTAAGCAGAGCACTGACCTGTTGGGCATCAATTAGGTGCTCAAAAATACTTGCTATTAATAATTGAGTACATGGGCCAGGCGCGGTAGCTCACGCCTGTAATCCTAACACTCTGGGAGGCTGAGGCGGGTGGATCACTCAAGGTCAGGAGTTCGAAACCAGCCCGAGCAAGAGCGAGACCCCGTCTCTACTAAAAATAGAAAGAAATTAATTGGTCAACTAAAAATATATAGAAAAAATTAGCTGGGCATGGTGGTGCATGCCTGTAGTCCCAGCTACTCGGGAGGCTGAGGCAGAAGGATCGCCTGAGCCCAGGAGTTTGAGGTTGCTGTGAGCTAGGCTGACGCCACGGCACTCTAGCCTGGGCAACAGAGTGAGACTCTGTCTCAAAATAATAATAATAATAATAATAATTGAGTACATGATTACGCAATACAGTTGCTAAGTATTGGTGAAATGTATGAGATCATGATCAGATTAGAAATGCATTTGTCTCATGGTATTTAACAAATTCTTGGCTTATATAAATATTGGCAAAAGGAAAGTGTTAATTGCAGTGAGGATGATATCCTCTCAGTCCTTTTTGGATCATTATGTTACAACTTTGAATCTATAGGCATAACGGGACATACCCTGGCACTACATTTAAAAGTAAGAAACAAAACATTTTTGATTCAGATCGTGTCTACCATATTTTTAAATCAGGGCTAGAAACTGGAAAAAGCAGTTTACAACAGAACTGTGTTTTATAATGTGATCTTTTGTTAAGCTTTACAAGTTTGTTTTTGTCACACTTTCTAAAGTGGTGGAACAGTGATAACTACTTCACAGATTTTGTGATCCAGAGGAATCAGCTTTAAATGTAATTGGCATCTTTCAAGGGTTTGGGCAAGGTGGCCCTGGTTTCCTGTGATGTTACGCTATGAGAATGGAGAACCTTTTCTGCTAGCCACCACCTGGCTGTGGACTCAGATGCACGCTTGAGTACCACCTCAAAGATCAAGCTACACAGTAGTTGAAAACTAGTTAAGGCTTTCCGTCGATTTTGAAATGACTTGTTACCCAAATCTTTGTTTGCCACTTCATAATTCAGAGCCTTGTGCTGACGACATTTTAGAAAAACTCTTAACAGCTTAACAGTTTTATATGTGAAAATATAGGGAAATGCTTAAGTTTCTCCATCAAGAATTAGTTGATCTGGGGAAGGGAGACTTGGATTACAGTGAATCATCATTTGCATATGTTACACTGTAGAAAGAACTTGTGTAAGCTGAACTGACTCAGTGGCAAACATCACAGGACTGTTTCTTGCCTTAAGTGTACATAAGGACATTTTATTGTGAGAATTTGGACCAGTAACTAGAGGGGCCCAAAGACTAGAGATCAGACTACAAAGACAGTTCCTTTTCAGGAGATGGTTACCGTTAGTCCTGAGAATAGAATTGAGATGTGAGTCTGGATTCCAAAGAATAGCGGCAAGGAATATCACAGTAGTCATGGGTCTGAGCTCATCAGGACACAGTACCCCCGAAGGTCAAGTCACAGGAGGAAAAAAAGTAGAAATAGACTGTAGAATGACAGCATTATTAATGTTGTAGCATTGATAAAATCATCACATGGACATACACCGGTGCATTGGTAAGCCCCTTGGGGAGAAAAATTGGATATAGAATGTAGCTGTAGCTGTTGGTGCTCAGAAGATGTTTGTGGAAAGGATGAATGGTTCAGCCTGGCACCAAAGGAAAAAGGGGGAATGGGATTTGATCTGGAGAGTGCAGTGCTAGGACAGATTCCATGCTGCTGCCCAGCGGAATCTCTTGGAGAATTTGTTTTCTGCCTGGCTAACAGAGATACAGTCTGCTTCCTTCTGTGAGTTCTGTAGGAGCTGGCTAGTGCTATGGATGACTGAGGTCCCAGGAACCCCCTCACCACTGTCCAGTGTAAACACTTGCAGGCCATGTATTTGATCCATTAGATTTCAGGACTTCAGTTCTTTGTTAGTAAAATTCAAAGGTGAGTAGTTAGTTACTGGAGGGTAACTTCCTGAGATGGGACCATGGAAATAGGCAAAATGGGCGGATCCCTCATAAATCCTGACAGAGTATCCTGGTAGAAAGTAAAATATTCTGGTTTGGAGGAGCATTTTAAACAAGGATAATTTAAATCTAGTCAGAAGAGTCCTAAGCCAAGGACAGTATTTTATATTCAGTACTAGGAAGATATTTTCTGTCAATGGTAGAAGGTCACACTTCTCTATTTGGAGCAACAGTCTTGTTTCCAGAAATGAAAGATACGGAATTCTAATACTGTTCAAACAATGAAAAGAAAACACATAGTGTAAGACAGTCAGTTTATATGGGAATTTATAGTGGAAGATCACAAGAATACTGACCTGTTTTAAATAAGATATGATTTAGTTATAATAAAATTTGGGGGGGAAAAAGTTGTATTCTTTCACCTATACATGTATACATACATATATATTTGAAGGTGAGAAATTTTACTTTTGAGAAAGAGAAATTGTAACTCAGTTATAGTCTATAAAAATTAAAATTAAACATTTCACTAGAGTTATTAGTTTTGCTAACCAGAAGCATAGTATTTAGTAAAAATAGTATTTAAAAAAATTTTTTGTAATTACAACCCTTTTCAAGAAGCTAAAGATGTTTAATATAGTTACCAAAATGGAATGCAGTTATTGGGGTAATTCAGTTTTTACTAGCGCTGTAGATAAATTATATTATAGAAGATATCTTAATATTTGAGGTTTTTATCCAAAAATATTGTCTTGTTTGATAACAGTATATACTTGAATAATTTGTTTCATTTTGAATAATTATTTTACTTTTTTCAAACAAAGTGGAGGAAAGCTACTCAAGTTATTCCATGATGTGACTATTTTCTGAGTAAATCCAGGAACCCAGACTACACACCTCTTTTTTTAAAAACACACCTCTTTTTTTTAACCATTCTTGCCTCCCCATCAAACACACACATCAGTCATTTAAAACTTGATCATAATTTCTTTGGTAAATCGTATTATTTATTGTTACGCTGCCATCAATTGTCAAACCTTTAGAGTAGTTTCAGTTACCAAATGATACAAAAAAAAAAGTACTGCAGAGAAAAACTTCTATTTAATATTTTCCCAAATCGAGGGTATGGTATAAAGTCCATATTTGGGTCGATCACTTAAGTTTCAAAAGGACAACCAGAGGATAACTACGTAAGTGTTAAATTCATTAGTGATTGGTGGTAGATCAGTTAGTAATAAGATCACTTTAGTTTGAACTTTAAAAATAACTGGCTGTTATGTTATATGGCTGGCTCCTCCTTAAGGGACAATGCTACTGCAGTTCTCCCGGCTTTAGCTCATTCATGGCAGCAGAACAGCCACTGTGACAGCACATCTACATGTGTCACATCTCTGTTCAAAGCAGAAGGAAAAGGGAAAGCAAAGATACCCAGAGACCTTGACAGATGTCTCAGTGGCTGGAACTTTGTCACATAGCTACCTCTAGCTATGGAGAGGTGGAGAAAGTACACATTTGGCTTTTATAGCTTCTGTCCAGGGACAAATAAGGGAAAAGAGATTTGGGTGTGTGGTGAGTCAATCTATGGTACCTGCAATAGGTAGAATACATATTTGTATTTTTCTATTTTTATTATTGTTTTGCAGCTTTGTGTCGTCTTTCTGCATTATAAAGTAATTTGACCTCTGCTGACAAACTTGGCATTTCTTTTTCTTCTTAAATTTATGGAGGTCTTTGCCTGATTTTAAGCCATAAAATAGCTGAACAAAATTGGAAGTCATTGCACTCAAAGCTAGCACTAAGTAATGCAGTCTATTTTAACAGGTCGCTGAATCTGGCATATATTTAATGCTGGGCACTTGCCATCCAGCAACAGTAGAATGAATGATGATTATCTTTTTTTACCATTTTTAAAAAAAAATCAGGCTCTATCAGATTTTAAAGCTTTACCAGAATGGTTAGAATAATGTATTTTCAGGCTTAGGAAATACTTGCTATCACTTACAGAACATCTCAGATGATCTTCAATCCATAGGAAATATGGCTTATAGGGTAGTAATGTTACAGGCATATTAGATATTAGTGCGTGCCTTAAAGATGGTACTATGTTGCATATAGTCCAAAATCAATGTTTTGCCGTTTTTAGTCATAATCTTAGTAGCATAGAAGTCTAAGTGGAACTACAGTAGAGAGAGCTTTGAAAAATAACATCTTTATACTTTTTTTCCATATATTTAATAAGAAATCTGAGTTGTCAATTAGGGTAATTTTTAGAGTGCTGTTGACATTTAAACTAGCATATTGAGCACTATGTCTTTTTTCAGTAGCCACAAAAATTAAATTATTAGGCTGTTCATCTGGTGATGAAATACAATCTATAGTAAAACCAAGAGTAAACATAATGAGATAACTGTGTAGGATGCCCAAATGAGAGGAACAAATATCTTTCAAAGGAAAAAACTTTTAGCTGTTAAAATAAACGTAAAGCAAAGGTCTTTTTCCACATATGTAAGGCAGCTTTTTCCTTACAGGGCACTGGAAACGAGATACTCTTATTTTCAGTTCTTTAATCTACCAATATGTTTAACATTTCTCCATATATCTGCAAGGCTTTCAAAAGAAGGAAGAATGGAAGTTGGCTTTGCATGTCATGTTTCTCAAAGTCTCACTCTTAAAAGTTAACTTTCCCAGAATAATTATTTATTATTACACTAGTAAATTAGGTATTAGAAATGTATACCAACAACACATGAGACACTTTATTTGGAAGGAAGGCTTCCCGTAGATTGCATGGGTCACATGTTTGGCTCAGGACAGTAGACAAGACAATATATCTTAGGCTTTGGGGTCAACCTAAATTCAAAGCCAAGTTTCACCACTTACTAGAAGTCTGATCTTGGGAAAATTACTTAACCTCTTGATTTCTTCATCTGTACAGAGGGACTCTCATTGGGGAGACTGCCTTCCCTGCAGGGTTGTTGTAAGGGTATGAGAAGATATGTCAGTGCTTTATATGCTTTCTGACATATGAGTATTCAATAAATGCTGCCTATTTCTGTTACAAGGAAGATAAGAAAATACTTTTTTGGGACATAACAATTAGGGATTTTGAGTCTTGCAGAAATCACTAGTTGCTATTCCAAGACTATACCTAGGAATCAGCATTTCAGGTAGTAGTACATAGATATTAAATTTCATAAATAATATTCAAAATACCTTCTTTTACATGTTTTTGTTATTGTTATACCCAGATTTTTTTAAAACTGTTATCTGCAGTATACAAAAGGATTACTTTCAGAATCCTAAGATCATGGATTCTAGGATAATCCACTTATTTATTAATGACGGATAATTTTAAATTAAAGGTAATCATTCAGAAGTTGTGTTTAAACAACAAATTTTCTTATAATATGTGACGTTTGAAT
>CAUYRT010094982.1:0-11272 GCA_963574885.1 Lepilemur ruficaudatus
ATGCCTGTAGTCCCAGCTACTTGGGAGGCTGAGGCAGAAGGATTGCTTGAGCCCAGGAGTTTGAGGTTGCTGTGAGCTAGGCTGATGCCACGGCACTCTAGCCTGGGCAACAGAGTGAGACTCTGTCTCAAAAAAAAAAAAAGAAAAAAAAACTGAATCAAACATGAGTAGTTTAAGGCTAATCACGATTTGAGTAATTTAATTAAAATAATTGTTTTTATTTAGGGGAAGAGAAAAAAAGCCAGAACATTTAGATAACTGATATCAGCGTTATTTCTTTGGCTGTCAGCACTGTAAATAAGCGTTCATTTAGAGAAAGACTATTCCTCCTTCAGATTTTCACTTACCATTTTAAAAGTATTGGAGGAGGAGGAGAAGAAAAAAAAGAGGTAGATATGGAGGGTTTGGCCGTTTGGAAGTTCAAAAGACTATTTCATTATTCTGTGGGGTTTTTTGGTATGTTTGTTTCATCTTATTATTTTTAAGGACCAAGTTGCTGGTGAAGGTATTAAAGAAAAACAGGGCAGAATCCACTCTGGTTTACAGCCACAGAGCTCTGGGTCTGAACCTTCCCTGTCTCGGCAGCGACGGCAGAAGAAAAGAGAACAGACTGAGCACAGTGTGGGAAAGAGACAGGTTGGTGGAGATCTCTTTGGAGTAATTCATTGTGCTGCTGTTTGGGAGACTTTGGGAAGCTCAATTTCTATTTAGAATGATTAACAGTTGCCAAAAGACACATAAGAAAATGAAAGGAACATATGGAGAAGGGTGGCAATGGCAAGATGCTAAATATCAGTTTTCAAATATCAGTGGAACTGGAAGCAGAGGAAGGATTTTATCTTCCTCAGCAAGATGGGTAGATTATTTTGAGAGTTAAAGGAGCAGGCTAATGAGGGTAGATTTTTGACCCCTTCTATATTATACTGATGTACAGCTCTTTCCTCATCTTCTGTACAAAATCACGTTGACAACCTCATTTCTTGAAGTAACTTTCACAGGCACCCTCTCCATAAACTTCCTAGATGGTGATTTACTTTTGGCAGATTCTCTTTACAAAATGCAATATTTTGAAGTTTGTAAGAGCAAATCACTGACGAAATACATAGGGAACCTACTGACAGGGAAACTCTGGAGGTGGCTGTATATGAAACTGATAATCTTCCCGTTTTTTAATTATTTTAGTTCCATGAGTCACCTCAACTTTTACCCTCTCATCCCATTGTTGGAAAAGTGGATATTGTATCTACACAAAAAGATGCTGAAAACCAAAGTAGCGTGGTCACTGGGTCTGTGAGCAGTTCAAGGACCAGTGAGATGTCCTCATCAAAGGTTTGTGGGAGTGTATGTGGAGGTTTTTAAAACCTTGTAAAGCTTTTTGGTTATAAAATCCTATGTATATTGTGAAGTTTTAAATTGAAATACCTTAGCCTTGCTTCTTGCCAAACACTGGAAGGGACAGATTTGTGATTCTCAGCAGAAGCTTTGATTGAAGTGGTGTCAGAGATGGTCACTTCTAGTTAATCAAAGAGATCAAGTAGATTCTAAATATAGGAAATGTGAGAGTCTCTATTTGCCCTTCCAAATTAATAAGCACCTCCTAGAAAGGAGGGCTATGATCATTTCTTGCTAGTAGCTGTAACCGTAATGTGGACTCGTTTCCAGTGGACACTCTTTTAAATGTCAGTGCAAGGCCTTTTTCTTCATGCTGAATGGTACATCATGCATTGTAGGTGTTATAAGAATAGTGAGTAGGAATGAAAGTGACTCTGTGACCTTCTTTAAAAGAATCGACCATTATCGGCCAGAGAGAGGAGGCGACTAAAACAGTCACAGGAAGAGATGTTCCCCTCAGGTAAGTTGAACTCTTTTCTTCATCTTATCAGCAGCTATTACTATGGCTCATGGAAGTAAGCATTAGTGCTGATTGTGAGGTGTTAAGATTTTCACGGTCAGGAGCAGTGGTTCACGCCTCTATTCCTGGCACTTTGGGGGGCCAAGATAGGAGGATCACTTGAAGCCAGGAGTTTGACACCAGCCTGAGCAACATAGACCGCATCTTTACAAACAATTCTTAAAAATTATCCAGGTGTGGTGGCACACATCTATAGTCCCAGCAACTCGGGAGGCTGAGGCAGGAGGATGGCTTGAAGCTAGGAGTTTGAGGTTTCAGTGAGCTGTGATGATGCTATTGCACTCTAGCCTGGGCAACAGAGCAAGACCCTGTCTCAAAAAAAAGAAGACTTTCAAGCAGCAGTAATCCATTTGGCAAATTGATTTGGAAGAGTTTTTGAAATGTCTTAGTTGAGCCTTTTAAGAAATCATCGTAGACTGTTGAATCTGGGACATACAGTCTATTAATACAGAATATTAAAAAGAGAGCAAGAGGGCTTTGAGTGGCAGTAACTCCTGGGAGATTTCAGACTAGAAACCAAGTGAGTATTTAACTTGTTTCCATGTCCAGAGTCTACTGGTTGGGGAAGTGCTCTCTTCTCAGGAACAGAGGAAGATAGGGGAATGGTGCTGCCCTGGGATGAGGGCTGTGATCATTCCTATTACTGTTATCTAAAGATAGTACCAGCAGTTTCCATTTATTGAATGCTGACCAGTATTCCAGGCATTGTGGTAAACTTCTTAAAGGTATTACCTCATTTCGTATTTACAACAACTGCCAAAGGTAGGTAGCATTATCTTCATTTTGCAGCTGAGGAAACTGAGGCTCTAAGGGGTTAAGTAACTTGCCCAAGGTCACCAAGCTGGTTGATGCAGAGCTACTATTTCAACTGGGTGTCAGACACCAGAGTGATGATGACTGTACTGTTTATGTTACTTTAGGGCTAGCCCTTCTTGGGGTATCTTCCATACCCAGTGCAAAGCCCTCTTCAATTGAGGCCAGCCCACGACAAACAACTGCTGTGGGTGTTTGCTTTTTCAGGCTCTTCAGTGAGGAGAGCTTCTGTGAGTGCAGCAGAGCCAGGGAAACCACAGGAGGAAGGCCAGCCCGCTCCTGCCCGACGGTTCTCCTCTGACTGCAGCATTGCTCAGGTGCATCACACACTCTTGAAGGAAAAGGTGGACATGTCTACATCTAACAAGCCTATTAAAGTAAACCTTATAAATGTCAGCTCTGTTTATTTCTGGGACAGAGCCGGCTTAAGTTAAATCATTTCGCTCTTGATAAAGAAAGGAACTGGGGCCAGGCGCGGTGGCTCACGCCTGTGAGCTCAAGGTCAGGAGTTCGAAACCAGCCTGAGCAAGAGTGAGACCCGGTCTCTACCAAAAATAGAAAGAAATTAATTGGCCAACTAAAAATATATAGAAAAAATTATCCGGGCATGGTGGCTCATGCCTTTAGTCTCAGCTACTCTGGAGGCTGAGGCAGAAGGATTGCTTGAGCCCGAGAGCTTGAGGTTGCTGTGAGCTAGGCTAGCGCCATGGCACTCTAGCCCGGGCAACAGAGTGAGACTTTGTCTCAAAAAAAAGAAAAGAGGCCGGGCGTGGTGGCTCACGCCTGTAATCCTAGCACTCTGGGAGGCTGAGGTGGGTGGGTCATTTGAGCTCAGGAGTTCAAAACCAGCCTGAGCAAGAGCGAGACCCCATCTTTACTAAAAAAATAGAAAGAAATTATATGGACAACTAAAAATATATGTAGAAAAATAAGCTGGGCATGGTGGCACGTGCCTGTAGTCTCAGCTACCTGGGAGGCTGAGGCAGAAGGATTGCTTGAGCCCAGGAGTTTGAGGTTGCTATGAGCTAGGCTGACATCATGGCACTCTAGCCCGGGCAACAGAGTGAGACTCTGTCTCAAAAAAAAAAGGATTGTGTTTGACCCATTAAGCAAATAATTTAGATACTCTTATAAACAACTGGCCTCCTAGTTAAAAATATTTCTTAGGTAGTCTTTAAAATGAGACTTCCCCCAGCCTGAGCAAGAGCAAGACCCTGTCTCTATTAAAAATAGAAAAATTAGCCACATGTCATGGCACATGCCTATGGTCCCAGCTACTCAGGAGGCTGAGGCAGGAGGATTGCTTGAGCCCAGGAGTTTGAGGTTGCAGTGAGATATTGTGATGCCACTACCCTCTAGCCAGGGTGATAGAGTGAGGTTCTGTCTCAAAATGAAGTAAAATAAAATATAATAAAATAAAATGAGACTTCCCAAGAGCTTTCATTGTGCAACACTTGGCTTATTCTGCTGTGATACCAATATACCTATGTGTGTGACCAGATTTTAGTCTCACTTGCTAATCATTCCTCAGTTTCCTATTTTTGTCAGTAGTTTACCTTCTCATCTATGGATGATGTAGGGCCACAATCTGATGGCTAAATGAGTAGTTGCAAGGTTTCCAACCCATGTTCGCCTCTCTATATAATACCCTGGGTATTAATTTTTCCTGTCCTTTGAAAGTAATGAAAGCTTTGTTTCTTTAACAGCATCATTTAGTTATTTCACTAATGGAGGCTGCCCTCTCCATTTCCCAAGGTTGTAAGATTTGTGTGTAATTGTATCAGATAATCCTTTAAAACTGCAGTCCCCAACCCTCGGGTTGTGGACTGGTACTGGTCCTTCACCTATTAGGGACCGGGCCACAGAGCTCCGATATCCCCACCTCCCTGCCCTGTCCAAGGAAAAATTGTCTTCCATGAAACTTAGGAAGAGGGGGGCATACAGCAAGAGGTGAGTGGTGGGCGAGCCAGGAAAGCTTCATCTGTATTTATAGCTGCTCCCCATCGCTGCCATCACCGCCTGAACTCTGCACACCACCCCCAACCCAGGCTGTGGAAAAACTGTCTTCCATGAAACTGGTCCCTGGTGCCAAAAAGGTTGGGGACCACTTTAAAGCACTGTCACAGTTTCACTTAAGAACAAAATGAGATTGCCTTGATTTAGGTGGCATTCGATCTAGTTTTAAAATACCAGTATTCCTTATGGGACAAACTCTCTACTTAGGAGTTGACATACTGGAACTAGTCATCACTCTCCACTGGAAAGGAAATTTCTTCACAGTTGAGACTTTCCAGGGCCTTTGTAAAACTTCACCTTGATATTCCTCAAACTTCCTTGTGAACTTCATGGGTGAACCGGAATATCATTTGAATAGTTGTTCGTTTCTCTTCAAAATTGCATCTAGGAGCACATTGTTTCTGGTCATTGCATCTAAGACTCTTTTGACTGTTACATTCTGGTTGTCATGTAGAATCGTGTTTCTTCCAAATATTAATAGGAAAGGAAACCAATTCATTGTCTGTCTGAGGATGAGTTAAGTTCTTCTACAAGTTCAACTGATAAGTCAGATGGGGATTCCAAGGAAGGGTAAGTTCTTGTTTTTCTGTCCCCCTTTATAAACTGTATCTGTTTGAATTAATACTAAATGTATATTTATAGTAGTATTCAGACCTGTAGTACTCTCATTGATAATGTTATAAATGGTTCATGGTATATGCTAGAGCTAAAAATATCTCCTCTATGAACACATCTGATTTTCATTCAGAATTCTTATAGAATATCTTCTTAGATCTGTAGATTTATAGTTCTTATCAGATTTAGAAAAATTTTGGCCATTTTCTTTTTTTTTTTTGAGATGGGGTCTTGCTATATTGTCCAGGCTGGTCTCAAACTCATAGATTAAAGTGATCCTGGCTAAGCCTCCTGAGTAGCTGGAACTACAGGTGCATGCCACCATGCCTGGCTAATTTTTAAAAATATTTGTAAGAGACGAGATCTTGCTATGTTGCCCAGGCTTGTCTTAAACTCCTGGCCTGAAGTGATCCTTATGCCTCAGCCTCCTGAGTAGCTGAGATTACAGGTGTGAGCCACTGTGCCCAGCTTGGCCATTATTTCTTCACACATTTTTCTGGACTTTTTCCTGTTATCTTGGAGATTCCAATTACATATGTAGTAGACTGCTTAAAGTTGTCCCACAGCTTGCTGATTCTCTGTTTATTCATTTTAATTTTTTGCACTATTCCATATTTCATAGATTCTATTGCTATATATCTTTGAATTCACTAATCTTTTCTTCTGCAGTATCTAATCTGTTAATCCTATTCCATGGGCTGGGCACAGTGGGTCACACCTGTAATCCTAGCACTCTGGGAGGCCGAGGAGGACCGATTGAGGCCAGGAGTTCGGGACCAGCCTGAGCAAGAGTGAGAGCCTGTCTCCACAAAAAACAGTAGCTGTAGGCCCAGCTACTCTGAAGGCCGAGGCAGGAGGATCACTTGAGCCCAGGAGTTTGAGGTTGCAGTTAGCTGGATGACACCCCTACACTCTAGCTAGGGTGACAGAGCGAGAGACTGTCAAAAAAAAAAAAATCCTATCCCATGTATTTAATACAGTGTGTTATTCAACTCTAGAAGTTTGATTTGGGTCTTTTTCATATCTTTAATACTTCTTCCTAACATGTTCATGTTTTCCTCTATTTTGGCCACATGGAATATATTTATAATAACTGCTTCAATGTCCTCATTTTGCTAATTCTATCACTTGTGTCACTTTTGGGTCTGTTTCTATTAACTGATTTCTTTCTCTTCACAAATGTGTGATATTTTCCTGATTCTTTGCATGTCTGATAATTTTTGACTGGTTGGTAGACACTTAATTTTACCTCATTGGGGCTGGTTTGTTTGTTTGTTTGTTTGTTTGTTTGTTTTAGTAGAGACTGGGCTCATTCTTGCTCAGGCTGGTCTTGAACTCCTGAGTTCAAGTGATCCTCCCACCTCAGCCTCCCAGAGTGTTAGGATTAGAGTTGTGAGCCACCACGCCTGGACTGGGGCTGGTACTTTTTGTTTCTTTAAATATTCTTGAGCTTTGTACTTGGGTGTAGTTAAGTTACTTGGAAATGGTTGGGCAGAATTTATACATAGAATGTAGGACTGTTTCTTTCAGGCCCTCTCCTTTCTAAGATTCCTCTCTCACTTTCTAGTGACAGTTGTTGTTCCAAGATCTGCCTACAAATTTTGTATATTCTCCATTGCCTTCACGTAGGTTTTGTATATTCTCCATTGCCTTCACGTAGGTTTTGTATATTCTCCATTGCCTTCACGTAGGTTTTTTTTTTTGTTGTTTGTTTGTTTGTTTTTTGAGACAGAGTCTTGCTCTATTGCCTGGGCTAGAGTGCCGTGGTGTCAGCAACCTCAAACTCCTCAGCTCAAGTGATTCTCCTGCCTCAGCCTCCTGAGTAGCTGGGACTACGCCCAGTTAATTTTTTCTATTTTTAGGAGAGGGGAGGTCTCGCTCTTGCTCAGGCTGGTCTCGAACTCCTGACCTCAAGCAATTCTCCCACCTCGGCCTCCGGGAGTGCTAGGATTAGAGGTGTGAGCCACTGCACCTGGCCAGCCTTCATATAGTTGATTTTTGTATTTTGTCCACAGTGTATAGTTGTTGAGGGTCAGTCTGTAGATGTTTACTTGGGCATTTGGCAGCAGAACTCCCTAAAGTTCATTTTGCATCTAATTTTTAAAGAAAAATTCTCATGAAGCCAGTTAAATAACAAAGGAATTTTTTATTTTTCAGAAAAGGTCATTCAAATGAAATGAGCGCCTTGGTACAGTTGATGACTCAGACCCTGAAACTGGATTCTAAAGAGAGCTGTGACGATCTCCCAGTACCAAATCCAGTGTCAGAATTTAAACTTCATCGGAAATATCGGGACACACTGATACTTCATGGGAAAGTTGCAGAAGAGGCAGATGAACTCCATTTTGAAGAGCTACCTTCAGGTGATCAGTTTATTCCTTTACAGCTAGCTGGGAGCATGTGCTTTTTGGAGAAATGTGTCAAGAAGCTAAATAAAGCCTGTACATTTTTTTTTTTTTTTGGTATTTTTATTATTTCCTTTGGATATCTCCATAAAAGGTATATCTTGTTTTATGCAAAGGATGTATTCCTGGCCGGGCGCGGTGGCTCACGCCTGTAATCCTAGCACTCTGGTAGGCTGAGGCTGGTGGATCGCTCGAGGTCAGGAGTTCAAGACCAGCCTGAGCAAGAGCGAGACCCCGTCTCTACTAAAAAAACAGAAAGAAATTAATTGGCCAACTAAAAATATATAGAAAAAATTAGCTGGGCATGGTGCCTCATGCCTTGTAGTCCCAGCTACTTGGGAGGCTGAGGCAGGAAGATGGCTTGAGCCCAGGAGTTTGAGCTTGCTGTGAGCAAGGCTGACGCCACAGCACTCTAGCCCGGGCAACAGAGTGAGACTCTATCTCAAAAAAAAAAGAAAAAGAAAAAGATGTATTCCTGAAAAGTTGCATGAAAATTGATTTTTAAAAATAAATGTGAATAAATAAATGTTTGAGATTTTTCATGTGGATTTTCTTCTAGTTAGTTGTGGTTTATTTAGGTTTAAGAGGTGATACTGGTAGTAGTAAGATAGAAAGCTCAAGTTTATATACAAATTTTTAGTCATTAAATGAAGTCATTAAATCAAACTCTTATCAAAGGGAAAAGAACCTTAAGGTTTTTTTTTAAAAACTGTGTTGTAATTGCTAAAGTGGTGAAAGTGGTTAGTTTTCCCTGTCTTTGTTATTGCTTTTTAGCTATCATGCCAGGTGCTGAAAAGATCAAGAGAATAGTTGAAGTTTTGAGAGCTGATGTAATTCAGGGCCTCGGAGTTCAGCTTTTAGAGCAGGTGTATGATCTTTTGGAAGAGGAGGATGAATTGGAGAGAGAGGTGAGTATTCCGTTAGCAGTGTCAAGCTGCTCATGTTACAGAGTTTTTTAAATAACCTTTTGACATATAATTCATATAGCATACAATTCACTCATTTAAAGTGTACAATTCAGTGGTTTTTAATATATTCACAGAGATATATAATCATTACCACAATAAACGTTAGAACATTTTCATGAACCCCAAAGAAACCATGTACCCATTAGCAGTCATTCCCCATTGTCCCCTAAGTCCCCCACTCCAAAGCAACCACTAATACTTCTATCTCCATAGATTTGCCTATTCTGGACAGTTCTTATAAATGGAGTGATAAAAAAGAAGTATTTTTTGGTGATTTGCGTCTTTCCCTGAGTGTAATGTCTTCAAAATTCATCCATGTTGTAATGTAGTATGTATTAGTACTTCATTCCTTTATATGGCCAAGTAATATTCCATTGCATGGATTTTGTTTATTCATCAGCGATGGACATTTGGGTGGTTTCCGCTTTTTGGCTATTATGAATAATGCTGCTGTAAACACTCATGTACAGATTTTTGTGTGGATTCAGTTCTCTAGGAGTGGAATTGGTTGGTCATGTAGTAACTCTACATTTAAACATTTTGAGAAACTTCTAGACTATTTTCCAAAGTGGCTGCATTATTTTACATTCTTACCGGCAGTGTTAAGAGGTTCCAATTTCTCCACATCCTTGCCAACACATGTTACTATCTGACTATGTGATTATAGCCATCCTAGTGAGTCTGAATGGTACTGTAGTTTTGATTTGCATTTCCCTGATTAACGATGTTGAGCATCTTCTATATACTCCTGTGTGTTTTCTTTGCAGAAATGTCTATTCAAGTTCTTTGGCCATTTTTAAATTGGGTTATTTATCTTTTAATTATTGGTGTTTTTTTTCCCACCACACTTGCATGACAGGGAGGGGATTCTAATAGTGATTTTGCTGAATCTATAGATCAATTTGAGGAGTACTGCCATCTAAACAATATTAAGTCTTCTGATCCATGAACATAAGATGATTTTCCATTTATTTTAGATCTTTAATTTCTTTCAACAATGTTTTGTAGTTTTCAGGGTATATATTTTATACTTCTTTCGTTAAAGTTATTCTTAAGTATTTTATTCTCTTTGATACCATTATAATTATAATTTTCTTTCTTTCTTTCTTTTTTTAGAGAAAGGGTCTAACACTGTAACCTAGGCTGGAATGCAATGGTGTGATAATAAGCTGACTGTAACCTCGAATTCCTGGGCTCAAGCAATCTTCCCACCTCAGCCTCCTGAGTAGCTAGGACTATAGGCACATGCTGCTACATCCAGCTAATTAAAAAAATTTCTTTTTTTGTGGGATGGTATCTCACTATGTTGCCCAGGCTGGTCTCAAAGTCCTGGCCTCAAGTGATCTTCCTTCCTCGGCCACCTAAAGTGCCCAGCTGAATTTTCTAATATTCACTTTGTATTGTTCATTGCAATACACAGAAATACATTTGATTTTTTAAAATATTGATCTTCTACAACCTTGCTGAACTCATTTATTTAGTTTAATAGCCTTTTTTTGGTATGTAGGCTCCTTAAGATTTTTTACATAGAAGATCATGTCATCTGTAAATAGAGTTAGTTTTGCTTTCCAATCTGGATGCCTTTTACGTCTTTTCTTGCCTAATTGCCCTGGCTAAAACCTCCAGGACAATGTTGATTAGAAGTGGCAAGAGTAGGATGTATTTGTGTTGTTTCTTAGCGGGAAAACATCCATTCTTTCACCGTTAATTATGATGGTAGCTGTGAGGTTTTCATGGATGCCCTCTGTCAGGTTTAGGAAGTTCCCTTCTATTATATTCCTGGTTTGTTAACTGTTTTTTTTTTTTTTTAATCATGAAAAGAAGTTTGTCAAATACTTTCTATTTATATGATCGTGTGGTTTTTGTTTTTATTCTATTGATATGGTATGTTCCATTAATTGATTTTTGGATGTTAAACTAACCTTGTATTCCTGGAAGAACTCTTACTTGATCATGATTTATACTTCTTATATGTTGCTGCACTCATATTTCTAGTATTATTATTATTATTTTTTTTGGAGACAGAGTCTTGTTCTGTTGCCTGAGCTAGAGTGCTGTGACGTCAGCCTTTCTCACAGCAACCTCAAACTCCTGGGCTCAAGCGATCCTCCTGCCTCAGCCTCCCAAGCAGCTGGGACTACAGGCATGGGCTATCGTGCCCAGCTAATTTTTTCTATTTTTAGTTGTTTGGCTAATTTCTTTCTATTTTTAGTAGAGACGGGGTCTTGCTCTTGCTCAGGCTGGTTTCAAACTCCTGACCTTGAGTGATCTTCCCAACTCAGCCTCCCACCGCGACCAGCAGTTATGTTACTTTTTTGAGACAGAGTCTCACTCTGTCACTTCCGCTAGAGTGCCGGGGTGTCATCCTAGCTCACTGCAACCTCGAACTCCTGGGTTCAAGCGATCCTCATGCCTCAGCCTCCTGAGTAGCCAAGACTATAACCACACACCACCTCGCCTGGCTCATTTTTTAAATTTTTGGTAGAGACAGGGTCTCACTCGTGCTCAGGCTGGTCTTAAACTACTGGCCTCAAGCGATCCTC
>CAUYRT010094983.1:0-13080 GCA_963574885.1 Lepilemur ruficaudatus
AAGGTCAGGAGTTCGAAACCAGCCTGAGCAAGAGCGAGACCCCGTCTCTACTAATAATAGAAAGAAATTAATTGGCCAACTAAATATATATAGAAAAAATTAGCCGGGCATGGTGGCGCATGCCTGTAGTCCCAGCTACTCAGGCGGCTGAGGCAGGAGGATCACTTGAGCCCAGGAGTTTGAGGTTGCTGTGAGCTAGGCTGATGCACTCACTCTAGCCCGGGCAGCAGAGTGAGACTCCGTCTCAAAAAAAAAAAAAAAAAAAAACTGGGTTTGGGAGACAGAAAGGAAGAGAAGCTGGCCAGTTGAGCAATGGCCTGCACCCATCTCAATGCTTGGACAGTGGCATCACACACTGGCAATGTGTCGGCGTGAATGTGCTGAACCAGTGAAAATCGGGACTGGGACGGACTGCACCTCCACTCATGGCCCTGATGCATTTCACCAGAGAGTCACGTGGGAGTCAAAATCCTCATAGGCAGGGCTCAAGAAAACATCGCAGGTTTCTCCCAGGTAGCTTGGCACAAATTCTGCGCAGTAGAGGTGCCCCACATGCCAGGCAGTAAACTAACCCAATGATAGGAACAAAGCAAAAAGTCAATGGCCGAATGCAGAATGTCGTCCCAGTGAGCAGGCTCCCTGGTTCTTCGTGGAACCCTCTCCGTGCCTCCTGGTTTTGAAATAGCTCATTTGTGCGTTCATTCCGTTAACAAAAATGCAAAGTAAAACCTTGTACCCTACTTGCTATGTGTCAGCCACTGTGCTGAGCACTTCACTCACGTTAATTCATTTCATCCGTCCACAATCTTATCATCCTAGCTGACAGACGGTGAAATATGGCACAGAGATGTTAAGTGACTCGCACAAGGTCACACAGTAAGTGCCGGAATCGTAACTTGAAACCCAGATCCTCTGGTTCCAGAATACTGATCACGGTGCTATCTTGACTCTTCGTGAAGATTTGTTGAGCTGGATACCACACCGGTCCCGGCGGTCATGACCATGATAAAGGCACATTCTCACAAATCTTTGAAACGAGCCTGCCCCCGTCTCTTTCTGGTCACCCCAAAGAACACAATGGTGAGTCCCCAGCACCGCTGGTCTGGGAGCCTTCGGGTGTCCGCTGTATTCCTCCCCGTGACCGAACGATCCTTCGGTTGCAAAGGCAGGGCTGCTCATCCCTTCTTCATTTTCGCTCCTCTCAGCCACTCAGCGATAAAACCCACGTATTCATTCCTCCCATACGCTCATTTAATAGATATTCATTGAGAGCTTGCCCTGAGCTGCTATCTGTGCTGGGTGCTAGATGGGGGGACGCAGTGGCATAGAAGAGAGACAAAGTCAACGCCCTCAGGAAGCTCAGAGTCTGATGGGGAGGGCAGACAAAGGACTCAAGTGAAAAACACATAAATGCCCATCGCTGGCTGTACGAATACACAGAATCATGGTATACAAACACGACGGAATATTATTCAGCCATTAAAAGGAACGAAGCGTTGGTCCCTGCTACAATGTAGAAGAACCTCGGAAACACGACGCCAAGTGAAAGAAGCCAGCCATGGGAGGTCGCACATTGCGTGACGCCATTTATACGGAAAGCGCAGAACCTGCAAACCCACACGGACGGAGGAGCGGACGAGTGGTTTCCAGGAGCCGAGGGAACCGGGGACGGGAGTGACTGCTCATGGGGGTGGGGTTTTATTTGGGGTGATGACGCTGTTAGAACCAGATACAAGGGGTGGCTGTACGAACACCTCTGAGTTGTGCACCTTAGAATCATCTGTTTCATTTAGGAGAATTGCATCTCAAAAAAATAAATAAATAAATAAAATGGTCACAGCATGTGATCGGTGCCTTCTATTTCTTCATCCCGCGGGTATTCGGGCCCCACCATGTGGCACGAACCACCGTACTTGGCAGTGAGAATACAAGACCAGCACGGTTCCCACTCCCAAGACCCTTAGATCCTTCTAGGGCAGGTAAGGGGTGGCCCAAAAATTAAAAAGTAAACAAATAAACGGACGAGGTACTTTGAGATAGTTGCGAGTGCCAGGAATACTGCAAAGGAAACATAAGACGAAGAGAGCGCATCCGCGGGACCAACTCTGACCAAGTAACCATTGCTCGAGTTGCTGCAGGTGACACGGAGCGAAACTCGCAGGTCGTGTAGCTCCTGCAGGTGCGACAGGACAAAGCCTTAACCTCCTAATTGTTCCCAGCAGCAGCCTGGCACCCCCCCCCCCGCACTGGCATCACCGGGACTAGCTAGGAAGGTGAGAGTTTGACCCACTCACCTCTCCGGGTAGGGGAGCGCTGCCTTCGCGCTCTCTGCCAGCCGACTTGCAATAAAGAAGCTCTTTTCCTCCTCAAAAGCCGGCGCCTACTGTTGGCTCCTACTCGGCTGCGCAGCAGACCAGCTGCTCGGTAGCAAGAGCTGCTTTCGAGTAGTCAAGGAAGACCTGTCTAAGAGGTGGGGCCTCCCTGAAGAGCACCAAGAACTCAGCCAGGGGAAAAACAGGGAGGTTGAAAAGGAACCAACCAAGGGAGGGTCATGGAAAGGAGTATTCCGTACAGAGGGGAACAGCAAGTTTAAAGTCTGCAAACGGGAAAGCGCTTAGGATGTCCTAAGAGCTGGAAAAAGGACCGTATCCCGGAGGGTTGCTGCATGGGGACTTGCTCAAGGAATCGGAATTCCAAGGCAAGCAGGCCGGGGTCCAGAGCAAAGACGCCATCCCACCCCTCCCCCAGCCTCTCCCCTCCCCCACCCCTGGAATTCCGGCTTCCTTGTTGCCTCGGTCGCCACGGTGATGGGCGCTCTCAGTTCACGCGCTCTACAGACAGGGAAAGAGTTGTGTGTTGTCGGAGGGGCCCCCGTCCCTCCGCGTGGGGATCCCGGGCCAGTCCCGGGCACCAAGCAGGGACCATGCCCGTGTTGGCACCCCCGGCTGAGCACAGCCAGGACACTCGCGTTGGGGCCCCAGCATGGCGTGAGGCCACGCGGGCCCACACGAGGCAGGCGCACCGTGTGACCGAGCGCTGCGGGCAGGAGGCGGTGGCCATGTGGCAACCCAGGGAGAGCGCGCGGGACCCGAACGTGGCGCACCACCTATGCCGCGCCGCCTACATGCAGCCTTGGCGCTTCCGCGTGGAGATGCTCCGGGGTGGAGGCCACGTGGAGAGGCCGCCGCCGGGCGAGGGCGTCACGCTGTGGAAGAGCAAGATGAAGCCGCCCGCCTGGCACAGCCGCCTGCCGCTGCCCCTGCACCGCGACGTGCGCGCCCTGCAGACCGCCGAGGTGGTGCTCGCGCACGCGCGCGGGGCGCGCCTCGCCGCCGCCCGCCTCGGCCGCGCGCAGCAGCAGCTCAACGGGCAGGTGCGGCAGCTGCTGCGCCAGCGCGAGGCCACCGACCGCAGGCTCAGCGCCGTGCGCAAGGGCCTGCTTATCAACCAGCAGAGCGTGAAGCTGCGGGCCTACAGGCCCACATCGGAGAAGGTGGGGTCCCCCGCCCCACGCCTCGTCGCAAAGAATGAGGCCTCCGCTACCGCGCGTTCGGCCTGGGAGAAACCTTCCCCGTAGAGAGAGAGCACCTGTCAGGCCCCAGCTCCGGTGAATAAAGGCACGGGAGAGGAGGGCACCCCAGGACGAGGTGCTGAAACCCCCAAGTCCCAGAGGGCGAGACCCGCCAGAGAGGATAAGATCTTCCACTCCCTTGCCGCAGAGGGGGAAACCATCCCAATCTCCCAGCCAGGGAGAGAGTGTGGGACTCCTAAGTCAGACTCTAGGAAAGTCCTCCCAAAGAGCAAAACCCACAGCCCTCTAGGCACAAAATCAGCCACCCAGCTGCCAGGTGCAGAGCGTGAGACCCTCGATGCTCCGATCCTAGTGAAAACACACTCCCAACTCCCAGTTGAGGAGAAGAGCTGATGCCCCAGTCCCGACCAAGGTGAAACCCTCCAAAATGTGAAATAAAACCCAACCCTCTAGCCTGAGGAAGTGAAACCCTCCCCAGGCCCCATCTGAGAAAAAGAAGTCCTGCCTACAGAGTAGAGACTTCAGACTCCCAGTCCTTGAACCTGAGAGTTGGGCCCCTGGCCAAGGAGAAAGTGGGAGATGCCCCTACTCCCAGTCCTGATGAAATCCCCTTCCTAAAATGAACCCCCCAAAGTGGGAACATTCCAGCCCCTCTGGGGAGAGATGAGATCCCAGTGGGTGGGTTTCCTACACCCAGCCCTCAGATCCAAAGAGTAAGACACCCTAAAAGGCAAACCCTCATCATCCCTGTGATGAGATCCCGCCATCTCTAGCTAGGGAGAGGAGGTAAGACCATCACTGAGGAAGGAGTGCCCAGTCCCCAGCCTCGGGGAGTGAGAACAACCCCCCCCCACTCAAGTTGAGTCACCTCCACCCCAGTCCATTGAGTTCTTATTGGTAAAAGGGAGAAACCCCCAGCCCCAAACTCCAGAGGGTAAACCCCCCCAAGTGAGAGCCTCCTGAAAGGATCAAGCCTTCTCAAAGAGTGAGAGCCCCCAAAGGATTACAGTACCCCCCAACTTCATCCTCCAGATCCAGAGTTCATGAGGTTGAAAACCCTCTGCTACCCTGAAAGAGAAATCCCTCTCCAGCCCTGTCCCGAGGGTGTGACAGATTCCCGCCTTGTTTCCTAGATCCCTGACAGAGCTGACAGTATGCTGACCTGGGAGAAGGAGGAGCTAAAGAACATGAAGAGGAAAATGGAGGAAGATATGGAAAAATCAGAGGCCCTACTCAAGGTTCGGAGTCCCTGGGGCCAAGTGACGAGGGCTGGAGGGGGATCCCTGGCTGCCTGATGAACTAACTGCTCTGACATGGGGACTGTCACAACAGCACATCCCTCAACCCACACTGCCCTGATGCTCACTTCCCATTTCCACTTTGCGAACTGGAAAAACTGGGGCCGTGAGTGATGAAGCTGGGCTGCAAAATAACAATGGACACCCACTCTGTGCCAAACCCTGTGCAGTCACTGAACCAACTCCTTAAAACTGTCCTGTGGGATAGAAACTACGATCCTCTCATGAGAGATGGGGAAATGGAGACTCAGAGAGAGGTGACCTCACCTGAATCACAGAGCCGGTTGGCGGGGCTGTGGTTTCAGCCCCAGCTGTCTGGAGTCTGGTTCTTTACACTCCAAAGACACCACCTTTGTCAATTTCAGCTAGACATGGTCTCTCCCTGAATTTCTTTATGAGGACACGAATGGAGGTGGGAAAGCACCGGGTCTCAGGGGGCCTTTGGGACCCGCTAGGATTGCCTGGTACCCTGTGTGTGCTTCTGACTTATCCCCTTGACCTGCATTAATCCAGCACCCTGTCGTCCCAGGCATTGGGGATAAAGTATTTAACAGGATAGAACTGACCTTGCCCTTGCAGAGTTCACATTCCAAGGGCATTCAAAGAAAAGGGACAAGCTGGCGAATGAGGTGGGATTTAGGGGGCTGGTGTGATGCTGTCCGTGGTGCTGAACTTCAAGAGGGCACACTCTCTGACCCACCATGGGCTTAATATTCTTTTAAATCTGGTGATTCCTGAGAAATCCTTCCAGGATGTCTGAAACAAGCAAGGGAGAAGACCGTGACAGTGGACGTGGGAGGTAAGGGCTTGAAAGAGAAAAAGGGAAGTAGGAAGGTGGGAAGAGAGAGGTATAGATAGAAAACAGGCTGCTGGAGAGGACCTGGGGTGGATGTTGCTGGAGAAAAATGCCCAGCACTAAGCAGACTTGTTCAAATTTAAAATCATGAACTCAAGGCCGGGCGCGGTGGCTCATGCCTGTAATCCTAGCACTCTGGGAGGCCGAGGCGGGTGGATCACTCGAGGTCAGGAGTTCAAGACCAGCCTGAACAGGAGCGAGACCCCATCTCTACTAAAAAAAAATAGAAAGAAATTAATTGACCATTAGCCGGGCATGGTGGCTGATGCCTGTAGTCCCAGCTACTAGAGAGGCTGAGGCAGGAGGATCACTTGAGCCCAGGAGTTTGAGGTTGCAGTGAACTAGGCTGATGCCACGGCACTCTAGCCTGGGCAACACAGCAAGACTCTGTCTCAAAAAAAACAAAAAATCATGAACTCAAACTTCCAAAGTGGCCATCAGAACTTTCCTGGGGATCTCACCCTGTCCCATTGGACAACGTCCTTCATTCCTTGTCTTCCTTCAGACCTCTACAACTCCCTGTTTCTTCCTCACTCTGCAATGACCCCAATGCACGGAAGCCACCAAAGGGAACCGCTCTCATTTTTACTCTGTCAGTCCTATAAGTCCATCCACCTCTGCACCCACCTCCTCTTGCATCATTAATATTTCCTTCTCTCTTGGTGCCTTCTCACTAGCGAGCAAAGGGGGAGTTATTTTTCATGGGTGCAGGTCTGTTGGGATGATGAAAACGTCCGGGAAATGGACGGCGGTGATGGTTGCGCAACATTGTAAATGTGGTTAACGCCGCTGACCTGTGCACCTAAAGTGGTTAAAGTGGCAATTTCTTATGCTACGTCTGTTTTACCACAATAAAAAAAAAAAGTCCACCTATCTGGATCCTATGTGCCCCTCCAGATAATCCCTCGTTTCTCAGGCTGGTCCGTCTTCACTGCAGATGCTGACTTGCTCACTTCCTTCAGGCAGGAACTGGACCTGTTTCACTGACCCCTGCATCCTGACCAGCTGGCACGCTGCCCAGCACACAATAGGGGCTTGATGACTATTTAAGTTGACGAACAAAACCCTGTAATCCCAGCACTCTGAGAGGCCAAGCCAGGAGGGTCGCTTGAGGTCAGGAATTTGAGACCTGCCTGAGCAACATAGTGAGACCCCGTCTCTACAAAAAAATTTAATAGCTGAGCATAGCAGCACATGCCTGTGGTCCTAGCTACTCAGGAGGCTCAGGTGGGAGGATCACTTGAGCCCAGGAGCTCAAGGCTACAGGGAGCTATGATCATGGCACTGCGCACCAGCCTGGGGAACAGAGCAAGACCCTATCTCTAAAAAAAAAAAAAAAAAAAAGGAAGAAAAAACTTCTAAATCTATTTTTTAACCAAATGAATAAATCCCAAAGATACATTCAGAGGAAAAAGCTGGATATACAGAGTGCACACTGTATGATTCCATTTAGATGAAGTTCTAGATTCAGTGAGCTTTTTCTTAAAGGGCCAGACACACATACACCCCACATCTTTTTTATCCACACTTAGGTTGATTCTGTATCTTTGCTATTGTGAATAGTGCTGAGACAAACATAGGAGTGCAGGTACCTTTTTGATACAATGATTTCTTTTCCTTTGGGTAGATACCCAGTATTGGAATTGCTGGGTTCAATGGTAGATCTAATTTCAGTTATCTGAGAAATCTCCGTACCATTTTCCATAGAGGTTGTGCTAATTTACATTCCCAGAAACAACGTACAAGTGTTCCCTTTTCTCCATATCCTCACCATCATCTAATGTTTTTTGATTTTTTTAATAACGGCCATTCTGAATGGAGTAAGATGGTTTCTCATTGTGCTTTTTATTTGAATTTCTCTGATGATTAGTGATGTGGAGCACTTTTTCATATGTTTTTTGGCCATGCATATGTTGTCTTTTGAAAAAATGTCTGTTCACGTCCCTTGCCCACTTTTTAATGAGGTTATTTGTATCATTGCTTGTTCAGTTGTTTGAGTTCCTTGTATATTCTGGATAATAGTCCCTTGTCGTGTGTACGGTTTGTGAATATTTCCTCCCATTCTGTAGGTTGTCTGTTTACTCTGTCTATTATTTCTTTGCTGTGCAGAAGTTTTTAAGTCCCATTTGTGTTTGTTTTTGTTGCATTTGCTTTTAGGGTCTTAGTCATAAATTTTTTGCCTAGGCCAATGTCCAACAGAGATTCTCCTAGGTTTTCTTCTAGAATTTTTATAGTTTCAGGTCTTACACTTAAGCCTTTAATCCACCTTGAGTTAATTTTTGTGTGTGGTGAGACAGGGATTCAGCTTCATTCTTCCGCAGGTGGCCATCCAATTTTCCCAGCACCCCAGAGTATGTTTTTGTCTGCTTTGTCAAAGACCAGTTGGTTGTAGGTATATGGCTTTATTTCTGGGTTCTCTACTCTGTTCCACTGATCTATGTGTCTGTTTTTATACCTGTACCATGCTGTTTTGGTTACTGTAGCCTTGTAGTATAATTTGAAGTCAGGCAATGTGATGTCTCCAGCTTTTTCTTGTTGCTTAAGATTGCTTTGGCTATTTGGGCTCTTTTTTGCTTTTTGTTTTTTTTTTTGGTTCTATATGAATTTGAGGATTGTTTTATCTAATTCTGTAAGAAATTACATTGGCGTTTAGATAGGAATTGCACTGACTCTGTAGATTGCTTTGGGCAGTACCTCACCTAATTACACGGGAATACTATTCAGCCATTGAAAAGAATGAAATCACGTCTTTTGCAACAACATCAATGGAACTGGAGGCCGTTGTTTTAAGTGAAACATCGCATGTTCTCACTTATAAGAGGGAGCTGAATATTGAGTACACGTGGACATAGAGGATGGATTAATAGACACTGGAGACTCAGAAGGCTGGCAGGGTGGGAGAGGGAGAGGGACGAGAAGTAACCCAATGGGCAGCTAATCGGGTGAAGGTCACACAAAAAGCCCAGGCTCCACCACTCTGCAACGTATCCACGAAACAAATCTGCACATGCACCCCCACAGATCAGTAAAAAGAAAAATTTTAAAGAAAGAATAAATTTAAAATTCTTTTTTAGAAAATGGGCCCTGGGTGAGGTGATGGATACGTTCCTTTGGTTGTGATTATTTCACATTGCATTCATATGTCAGAACATCCGGTTGTACACCTTAAATATGCACAATTTTTATTTGTCAACTATACCTCAGTAAAGCTGGGGGGAAAACAAACTGGAAAAGAATAGATTTTAAATTTCACCACAAAAATGATGATAAGTATGGTAAGTACTGGACATGTTAATTAGCTTGATCCCATCACTCCACACTGATACATACATCAAAGCATCACATCGCATAACATAAATACATACAATTATGTCATAGGCAACATATGTAACCTAAACATTCATACCCCCGTAATATGCTGAGATTTAAAAAAGAAAGAATTTAAATAGAAAATAAAGTCGACCTTGAAGTGTGGCATGATGTGGGCCAAAGACAAAAAAAAAAAAAATCTCTTTTTTTTCCCCCTGAGACATAGGCATGTCATACCTAAAAGAGATTTCATGAAAGAAAATAATTCTCTGGAACGTTAAAGAATAAATTAAATTAAAAAAATATTTCCATAAATAAAAGCCTTTACCAGCATTTAAAAAGGGGGGAGGGCTCGGGTACGTCCCCTCCCTGTCCCCTTTCGGCGCCTCCTCGTCCTCCCTGGCCCCTGGAGAGGGTCAGTTTGGAGGCAGAAATGCTTTGCAGCCCGTCAGTCTCAAGCCCCCAGCAGAGAATTCACGTTCAGCCCCCTCCCCTCTCACGCTCTGCCTTCTCTCTCCTCCGCTGCCCCCAGGCCCTGGCCTCCTGCCGCGACACTCTGACCCTCTGCTATAAGGAGAGGCTCCAAGCCGTGGACCTCATGAACCAGCCGCTGGACAAGGTTCTAGAGCAGGCCGGCCGCCACTCGTGGGTGAACCTGTCCCGCGCTCCCACCCCACGCACCCAGGGTCAGAAAACGCCGCCTCCAGACCCTGTGGGCACCTACACTCCAGGTAGGCGCCACCGGAAAGTGTCCACTATAGCGGGTGTCACTGGTGCCCACCCAGTCACCGTTGACATCTGGTGCACCCCCTCGCCCACGTAGCTGCCTCCTTCCCTGGGGAATGGCCCTGGACCAAACGGGAGGGCTGAGAGCGCATCTGGAGCTGAGCCCACGTCCTCGCGTGGCTTTCCGCCCACGTCGTGTGAGCTCCGTCATTCACGGGCTCTGCCTCTAAGGAAACCAACCCAAGGCACCACTCGCGCGATTCCCTCCCAACTAACAGCATATCCCCTGGGCTTTCTCCCAGCCCCTCCATAAAGCCGCCTGGCCCGGGACCCCCCACCACCTGAGAGCAGAGAGGGGGACACAGACAGCCAGGGTCTGGGACACCGGGAGCTCGGCGTCCCCACGCGCGCCCTGTGCGTTCGCAGAGTGCGCCGCGGCGCTGAACCAAGCCAAGCTGTTGTTGGTTGAGTCCAAGGACACCTTGGTAGAAATGGCAAAGAATGGAGCGGAGATCCGGGAGCGACAATTACAGATCAGCGACCGCGCGTGCGCCTCGCTGGTGCAGAAGATGCGGGAGACCTGCGAGCTAAAGGTGGGCTCCGCGCGCGCGCGGCGCAGGCGAGGGTGCGAGCCGGCTGCGGGACGCCCGTGTGATCCCCCTGCGCTCCTCCACCTCCAGGAAAGACTAAACATGACCGTAGGATTAATGAGGGGGACGATCCACCGGTGCACGAAATTCCAGCAGGAGATGTACATCACCCGCGGCCTCATCAAGGTACGGTTTGGGGGACGCGCCTCGGGGGTGGGGACAAGGGTGCGGTTTAGGCTGGGCTTCAGCGCTCCGCCCACCGCACTCCGCCAGGGTCCTCTGTCGAAACGACACTTGGAGACCCGAGAAAAGTTGGACAGACCCCTGGTTCGCGTGTACCAGAGACACGTGGGCACCCAACTCCCCGAGGCCACGCGCCTAGCTCAGGTACGTCCCCTCCCCGTCCCTCTGCCGCGCCTCCTCGCCCTCTCCGGGCGCAGCCGCGCCCTGGTAAGTCTCCTTCCTCAAGCACAACCGGACCAGGTAAGACCCCCCACCCAGGTCTACCTGTCCTTCAGCCCTCGCCCACGAGGGGCCTTCAATACCCACACCTGGCTCAAATAAGTCTCTCAACCCCTGTGCGCCCCCCCCACACACACCCTCTTCTTTTCCGTCCACACTTGCCCAGATTCGCTCTCCCACCCAGGCCCGGGCCCCCAGCCCGCCCTGTCGCGGGTTCTGTTTCAAACTCACCTAGCCCACCCAGGTGTGCTCCTCCGCCCCACCCCGTAAGAGGCCCGCCCTCTGCAACTGCGCTCCCGCCCCACGCACACCTGGCGCAGGTGCGCCCGCCCCCCTCCCATAGCTCCCCGCCCTCCGCTCGGCTCGCCGCTCTCCAAGCGCAGCCCCGCCACCCCCTGGTCCCCCGCAGGGCAGCGACAAACTGCAGCGTCACATCTCGCACGTGGAAAAGAACCTGAACGAGCTGCTCACCATGCAGAAGAACCTCACCTGGAACCTCAACTGCAAGAAGATCGGGCTCGATGTCGACCAGAACGTGGTGCGCCTGCGCCTGCGCCTGCGCCAGCGCCACCCGCACATGTGCTACGAGCAGGCGCAGCGCCTGGTCAACGACTGGGACCCGCGCACGCCGCCGCCGCCGCCGCCGCCGCGCTGCGACCCCGGAGCCGCCCCCGAGTGACGGGCGCGCCCCCCGCCCCAGCCAGCCTGCCGGCCCGCGATGCTGGCCCGGCCCCCTCGGAAAGCAGTCTCCCAGCCCAGGAGCGCTCCCTACCCCCGACCGCCCCTCCCTCTAATCGCCCTCCAACGGAATTGTAATTAAAAATATTAATTATCCTTTATTAGGCACTTACTGTATGCGAATCACTTACCCTGCAAGTTATAGGCAGTGTATCCTGGAAGTTAACAGGATGGATTTGGGCGCCAGATTGCTGGGATTCAAATCCTGGCTTCCCAGTTTCAAGCTGTGTGGCCTTGGGCAAGTCACTGTCCCTCTCTGGCCTCAATCTGTCCAATCTGTAAAATGAGAAGCATTAATACACCCACTTCAAATGGTTGTAGTAATAAGATAGACGAGTTCTTACCTGTAAGCCCTGTAGCATGGTGGCCGCATATAGTATATCCTCAGCGCACATGAGCTGTTGCCATTAGCATCTCCATTTTACAGTCGAGGAAACTGAGGCACAGAGAGGTTACGCAGCTTGCCCAAGGTCACACAGGTGGTAGGCAGCAAAGCTGGGATTTTCATCCCTGACTCTGTAAGCAGAACTCCTCAAAGCTCTGCTCTGTCCTCACCCCGCAAAGTGCCGGGGTCCTGAGCTAGCTGCTAAGAATGCAGCAGCGAGCAGGGATGATGCAATTCTTGCCCTGGGGAAAGAGCAGCCAACACCATCCTTTTGGGAGCAGCTCTGGCATGGCCTCCCACAGGAAGCCCATCCTGATTGCATCCACCCATGCAGTCATAGCTCAGTTCCTCCTCTGTATTCCCGTGGCCTCTGGGACACCCTGCTATCACAGACCTCCTCATACTAAACTGTGAGCATCACCTGCTCTTCCCAGGAAGATCCCAGGGCGTGGCACACATAGAGGAGGGGTCTTCATCACAGCCACTAACATCTCCTAAGCAATTGCTCTGTTCGGTGCCAGAGGCTCTGTTCGGCGCCAGGGATTCAGTGAGGATGTGTCCCTCCCTCGTGGAGCGGCCAGCACGTATGCCGAGAATATTGGTATATTTGGCAAAGCCAGCCAGTCATGTGGACACAACTGGCAACATTTTACAGAGAAGGAAATGAAGTTCAGAAAGGTAAGCTCATTTTCCCAGGGCTACACAGCCGGCAAGGGGTAAGGCAGGATTTAAATCTCTCTTGCTCCACACTGCAAGCAGGGACCAGGATCTTCATGGGTCCCCACAGCAACCAACTGGAGATGGGGTAAATTGGGCCCATTGGAGAGAAAAATGTATGGGAAAAAGAGAGGCACGCGTCCAGGATTCCAGAGCCCGGGAGAACGCGTGCTGGGGCTCAAGCTGGCTGTCAGTGACTCAACTACTAGGCCATCACAGCGATTCCCTTATCTCAAGAAGGACCCTGTAGCCCGGGGGGGGGGGGGTCACAGCTTTAGAAGAACACAAACCCTTCTTTTTTTTTTTTTTTTTTGAGACAGAGTCTCACTGTGTCACCCAGGCTAGAGTGCCGTGGCATCAGCCTAGCTCACAGCAACCTCAAACTCCTGGGCTCAAGCGATCCTCCTGCCTCAGCCTCCCGAGCAGCTGGGACTACAGGCATGCGCCACCATGCCCGGCTAATTTTT